>PVLA01001024.1:269589-353974 GCA_004027455.1 Hydrochoerus hydrochaeris
AAAGGCTATTCATGGAAATAATTAAGGAAAACTTCCCAAGCATGGGAAAAGAAAATGACATTCAGTTGTGTGAGGCATACAGAACCCCAGCCACCTACAACCAAAACAGATCTACACCCAGACATATAATAATCAAGATACCAGAAATTCAATATAAAAACAGAATATTAAAAGCTGTCAGAGAAAAGAAACAGATTACTTATAAAGATAAGCCCATGAGGATCATGGCTGACTTCTCAACACAGACCATCAGATCAAGAAGAGCTTGGAGCGAAGTATTCCAAACCCTGAAAGAAAATAACCTCCAGCCCAGATTGATGTACCCTGCAAAACTGTCACTAGAAGTTGATGGAGAAACAAGATGCTTCCATGACAAAGAGGAACTGGGGGAGTTTGTGACCACCAATCCAACCCTACAGAGAATACTGAAGGACATTTTTAGAGACAGAAAAAAAAATACAGGATTTTAGGAACAGTGGCAGAAAGGCCTCAATGAGTGGGGCAGGCAGTAGAATGAAGGAGAAAACTAGACAAACAAAGGCAGAAAAATAGCATGGCAGAAATGAGGTAGAGAAGGATAGCTAGAAACTCTAACATAGATGGCCTTCATACGCTATATTGTTAATAGTGCACCAGGATTTAAAACCCACATTACTCACACTACTCTGCTTAGATGTATTATATTCTGTTCCAGTCATTCTACCTGTACTAGATTTAAGGGCACAGACAGCAATCCCAAAAATAACAGGATATAGTATGGTAATCATCCTTAATTTCCTATTAACTTAATCTAAAGCTCTGTAAAACCTACACTGTTTTACCATGACTGATTGTAATCGAATCTGGTTTGTTGGATCGCTGTCTTGTATTGTTAGATTTTATTCAAAGCTGTTATGATTGATAGTATCAAGTCTGAGAGTATAGGCAACTGCACTTAAGATGACAAGATTCACTAGAATATCCACACTGGTTTTATTATTACCTGTCTTTGAAGTTTTATACTGTCTACAATGTTTTATTTTTACTAATATTGTTATTTACTGCTATATTCTATTATATGGCTATATTAAATTATGCCTGATGACATAGACAATTCTATGGAAGATAATAAGAAACAACACAGCAATCATTGTAGATCACCTTGTACTGTGATTTTATACGACTTTTTGGTTTCATGTTTTTATAGGAATTTGTTTTGTTTTGTCTTGCTAAGTTTTGTTTTTCCCTCTAATACAGAAAGTGTAGAAATACATGCAGAGATTCATGCATACATAGCTGTTCACACTCTCACTGTTTGACTATCTACTTTGTATGCTTTAATTTTGTAACTTGAACAACTATTTCTAAGAGGACAATATGTAATTTATTAACTAGTAATTTCTTATTGTTTATCTTTTTTTTTTGGAATTCTGTATTACCTCTACCCTTTACATGCTTTTGTTTCTCTTTAAATAAATTTTTAAAAAAATTAAAAAAGAGAATCAACAAATGGGATCATATCAAATTTAAAATCTTCTGCACAGAAAAGATAACAGACAACTTACAGAATGGGAAAAAATGCTTGCCAGCTATTTCTCCAACAGATGACTAATATCTAAAACATACAAAGAACTCAAACAAAATTAGACTTCTAAAAGTTCTAATTTTGATAGGTTAAAAAAGTGGACTGATGAAATGCACAAACACTTCACAGAAGTCTAAATGGCCAGTGAACATGAAAAAGCACTCAACATCTCTGGCCACTAAAGAAATGAAATGTAAATTGAAACAAGATTTCATCTTACACCAGAAAGAATGACTATCATCAAGAAACCAAATGATAACAAATGCTGGTGTGATTCTGGTGGAAAAGGGACCCTCTATGTTGCTGGTGGGAATGTAAACCAGTGTAACACCCGTAGGAAAACAGACACACCTGGAAAACACAATGGTGAGTGAAATAGATTAGACAGACAGCCAGGCCTAAATTCTGGATGGTTCCTCTCATTTGGGCACTAGAAAGTACAAATAGAGAACTAAATAAAAAGAATTGCAGAGATAGATCTTTTGTAAATGGCAAGGGACTCGAGAGACCAACTGCGAAGGGCAGAGGAAAGGGAAGAGCACATAAGAAAGTCTTAAGATGTGTCACGTACATGTATTAAATGCCCACAATGAATCTAAGCATTAAATGTCATCAACATGAACCTAATAATAATAATAAAGGTGTGGAAAAGGTATCAGAGATGGAGGGAGGAATGGGTAGAGAGGCAAAGTGGAATAAAAAGAATCAAAACGTTAGCCGGGTGTGGTGGCACATGCCCATAATCCCAGCACTTGAGAGGCTGAGGCAGGAGGATAGCCCGTGAGTTTGTCACCAGCCTGGACTACATAAGTGAGTTTAAGGTCTGACTGTAGAGTGAGATCCTGTCTCAAAACAAACAAATGAATGAACAAAAAGAATCAAAAGACATGTTAAGTATAGTACATGTACCTGCTCCCTACGCTGAATGTAGAATTCATGTACTGTGAACATGTACTGGTAAAAAAAATTTTTTTTTAATTTTAAGAAGCATCTAATAGCTTAGAGTAGTGGTGGTGAACCTATGACACACACACTGCAATGGGCTTTTTGTATCACAGAAACCTCTAAAATGGTTACCATCACTGGGTTAGAGAAACTAACCCAGGTTACAATATACAATTTATATTTTCTACTTTGTCTATAAGAACATAATAAAAAAAATTGTCAGATATCTTCTCAATTTCAGATACATTGTGTTTATAATAATGCCCAAGTCCATCCATCCCACCAAAGAAGGTTAGTCCAGCTGACCCAAAAGTCTGATAGCGAACTTGTGGTCAACTAACACTTCGCCTTGCCAATTCCATTTCCCATTCTACTGCTCAATATCAAAATTGCCACAGTCATTTTACATAATCCACATTTTAGTCTGTGAAAATTAAATAATATTTACTCACTTGCAGTCTCCTGTTAATGGTCTCAGTCATCTTGATATCACCAATGGTCACTGGCAGCACTGTGGCTCTAAAAAGCAAATGCTCTGAGCACAGGCCTGAAATTAAAACATGCTCGTCTCAGTGCACCTCTTATGTCATTGCCCATCTACGGGGTCCAGTCATCTCCTAGGAGAGATCTGTTTCTAGAATTTTCAGCTGCACATTTGTCTCTTTTACAGAGAAGACAAAAGGGCACCTGGATCTGAGTGGCTCTGCATCTTTTCCCTTCTCTGGTAATATTATGTAATGGTACATCTAGGTCTGTATGCTGAAGACCATCCTATGCACTGAAATCATTTGCTTCTCAAAACACACATCATTTTCAGTTACCTTTGTGTAAGTTAAAAATATATTAAATATCTGTTACTATAAAAAATTGTGGGAATTCTGGAAATTAAAAACAATGGTAGTGGTGAAAATTCAAGAATTAGGTAAAACTTTCACCTTCTGCATAACAACTTGTTTATTAAAGAATAGCCAAACTTCATAATACCTGTAAAATTGAAAATCGGTAACAAAATACCCCTTAACTCTCTCTCACAAGCACGACAGAAGTGCACTTGCAGAGCAAGAATGGTCTGGTAAAAAAATGAATGGAAGAGAGAAGAGAACCAGCCAGGAGCCTAAGGCTGTCTCAGAAGTACTCACAGGGGAAGAAGACCTGCCTCAGGCATAGAAACACAGGAAGAGCGCTGACCTCAGGAAAATGACCTAGAAGTATACATGGCATGTGCATAGGCAACTGTAAAAGAATAAGTTTTTCAGGGAAATAAATGTTAAAAAGATGGGAAAGTCATCCTTTGCAAATTTCACTATAACAAAAAGAAGACAAACATGCCGAAGAATGTGTAAAACATACAAGATACATCACACTGTATTTTAATACCTCTTGATCTTTCTCTTTTTCCCTATATTAGTCTCAAGTATATATATATATATATATATATATATATATGCACACACATATATATGCATATATATATACATATATATTTATATGTATTTGAGACTAATATAGGAATATATAGAGAGAGATGTTTTAAAACCTTTTTCTATAAAACTTTCTTTTTTCCTATTATCTGTCACATATCCATATATCTATATCTATCTATACAGATACATAAAGATATAGTTTTTCATATATGAAAAAACCATATAACATTTAAACTTGTGTGTCTGAGTTACTTCACTTAACATTATGATATCAAGGTGTAACTGGAAAGAAATTTCTTTTTAAAAGATCAAAGAAAAATAGTATTCAGGTAATGAAGAAGCAATTAGTATATAATTGAAGTTTCAGAAAGGAAAACTTAAACAATAGAACAGAACGAGTATTTAAAATCATAACTCCAGTTAATTTTCTAGAAATAAAACATCTGTACTTGCATTTTGAAAGGACCCACCAAGTGCTAGGAAAAATTGATCCCCAGCAACCAATTCTGTGATTTATCTTAATAACACTACTAGACATTAGAAATTAAGAAAAGTTTTCTCAGGTCTGTTAGGTTTTAAAAAAATCAAATGAATTATGAGTCTAAGATAATTAGACTAACACCAAATTTCTCAAGAAATACTGACTGTAATTAATAACAATATAAAATATCCTTAAAAGATGGTAAGAGAGTGGACTTTAAATGTCTTTACCACATACAAAAGTGGAAATTTTATGAGATAATGAAAATATTAATCAGCTAAATATAGCCATTGCACAATGTATATATTTAAAAATATCATGTTTTACAAGATAAATACAATTTTATCTGTCAATTATGAAAAAATATATAAGGATAAAGATAGTTACCACAGCCTTCTAAATGGTCAATATATATATATATATATATATATATATATATATATATATGTATGTATATGTTTATATATGTAAAAAAAGTATAGAAATCTAATAATTATAATGTACACTATAATCATAATGGAAGATTTGAGACTATACATTTCTCACCAGTAAATATGACTGCACTTAACTCCAGTTAAAAAACATTTTCAAAATGATGTATAAAACAAGAGACACCCACATCACCACACAGGAGAGACATCCACAAGAAGTGGCCAGAAAGCCTGAAAACAGAGAGCTGGACAAGGCATATTAGGCAAGTGAAATCTTTGGAGGAAGCAAGTGTAGTGATTCTGATGTTGGAGAAATACAAGCACTAAAGGTGAAAAGATGATACTTTTGATGCTAAAGATCATAGTAACCACACAAAGACTTAATTATGAATGTCTAAATAACACAAAATTCCCTCTATGAAACAAAAGCTACAACAGATGCAATGAAATGTAGGTGGAAATCTCGTAATAAGAGACTTCAATACAGTATTTTCTACATGACTGGTTGACAAAGAAACAAGAATATAAAAGACCCAAACAACATGGCAATAGGATGCATCTCAATGATGTGTTAAATGATAAACTCCAATAAGGAGGATGTAGCTATTTGAGTGCACAGGGTGGTCACAAAAATGGACTTTGCATTGGGCATACTGACACGTGTATATAATTCCAGCTACCTGGGAGGCTGAGGCAAGAGGGTCACAAGTATGAGGCCAGTCTAGATAACTTAGCAGGACTCCATCTCAGTGGCAGAGCATGTGCCTAGCATGTACAAGGCCCTGTGTTTAATTCTGATTACTGAAAAAAGTTTGCTTTGTGATCAGGTGTCATGTCACAAAAGAAACATCAGTTAAGTACCATGAGGTAGAAATATTACACATTCTCTTAATACAAACCCTAAAATGTAGAAATTATTAGCAATAATAACAACAACAAAAATCTGCTGGAAACATGAAAACAACTTACATTCAGCAATTCTTGCCTAATAGATGAGAAGAAAATCAAACTGAAATTGCAAATTTTTAAAAATAACGAGCATGAAAATATTATGTATCAGAATCTGTTGAACATATTTAAAACATTTTATGAATACAAATAAAACACTGAAAATAAGTGAATTAAATTTCCAGATTGACATTCAAGGCAAAGAACAAAATAAGGCAAACATTAAAATAAAGAAATAAAAGCCTAGATAAATAACAATGTATATCAAAGGAAGAAAAAGAGCAATAACATAATAAAAATAAAGCATGATTGTTGAGTTGAAAGTAGAAAACAAATCTAATTCATAAAATCTCATTTTAAGAGGATAAGTAAACAATAGAGAAAAATACTAGTAATGAAGAAAAAAATTTTAAAAAATGAGTGAAAACACAAAACAGATAATTTACTAAGGAAATTGTATCAGTGCCCTAGATCTGCTGTAGCAAGTACCTACTCTAGAAGTCTGTCCCTGTCTTTTCCAGCTGTCAGCAGTTGCCAGCAATCCTTGCATTCCTTGATAGATAGTAAATCACTCCAGTCTCTGCCTCTGCCTTCACAAGGGCTTTTCCTCTCTCTCTCTCTCTCTCTCTCTCTCTCTCTCTCTCTCTCTCTCTTTCTCATAACTATTTTCACATCACTTATGTTGAATTAGGACATAATGTGCATTTCTAAGGGTGGAAGAGAAGAGGATCTCATTTTTTATTTTCTCATACTATTTGCATTTCTCTTCTGATTTGCCTGCATTTAGCCTTTGTTCATTTTTCAGTCAAGTTTTGCTTTTTATGTATTGATCGGCAAGATTTATATGTGTCTGTCATGATAATAATACCTTGGTTCACATATGATGTAAATATATTCCTCCTATAATTTGTCTTTTTAGCTTTGTTTATGAAAACACATATCCCAAAATAATTGCATGGCAAAAATCCACCAACATTTTTTCTTTATGGCTAGTGGATTTGAAGCTATGTTAAGAAGGCTTCCTCCCCAGAACATCGAAAAACAAATTTCTTTGTGAGTTTTTTGGAATAGTTTTACAATTCTAATTTTTAACTTCACATATGGGAGTCCATTTTCCATCCAGTTTTAAAAAGAGATCTAACTATATTTTTCCAACCAAAGAGTCAGTGAGTTTCACAGGCCACTTAAAGTATAAATGTCTACCATTTTCTGCTCCAATTTTTTCCTCAACAGAAATGCTGAGAGGAAGACCAAGCACGACAATGTGGTTGTAACTACACTGTACTCAAAAGCATCGGGAGACACAAGAATAGATGATACCAAGAAGCTCTTAAGCCCGGAGGTTTAATTTCACCGTTCATTTATATCACTCAAATAATTTTTTCCACAACTTTACCTTTGGCCTACAACAGAAAGTCCTCAATTCCTCCTTAAAACTTTCTCTAAATGAGCCTACACAGAACACATGTGACAGTCTTTATTGCTTATTATATTTGCACATATTTTATTGTCATTACAGTGCAGTTGTTACAGAAGTGAGAGCCCCATTATCAGTGCTGGGAGTGTAAATATATGACAAATTTAGCTTTCAGAAAAACTTTAATTCTATTTGGTCAAAATTCTCACTGTGTCAACAAGAAGGAAATGCATCGCACAATTTATTTGATTTCTTTGTGTGTGTGTGTGTTTGAATCTTTCTATAAGATCTCAATGGCAAGAAAACCCTTTTTAATTTTTTTTTTTTTTGTGGTACCGGGGATCTAACTCATGACACTTATTTTTTTCTACCGACCAAGCTTGATAGTTTCTGCTTCTGAAGGAATTCTGAAAAATGTCATCCAAAATACTGAAGGCACTTGAGAAGCAGCAAATGCAATGAAAACTGTTGACTTTCCTCTTTCTTGCTAAAAGTAAGCCCTAAGTTTCTCATGAGAAATATGCCCTCCTTGAGCCAGAAAAAAAAAAAGAATATTCTTATCACAAGATTGGGAGTGAAAACCAAAACCAACCTAAACCAACAGGGCTATTGATAGTCTTCATCTCCCATTAGTTTCCTCCATCTATTTCCTAATCACTGTCCCGCTATTTCTAGCCACCAGCCCAAGCCTCTGTTTTGACACATCGCCACAATTTATTATTCTTTGTTTAAAAATTTGCATATGCTTTGGGACCTAATGGCTTCTTTAGGTCTTTTTTGCCTTATAAATACTCCTATGTGCGTGTAAAACTATTAAATAAAACTCCCATGATTTCCTCCTGCTAATCTTTAGTTAATTTTCAGACCCAGTCACAGAACCCAAGAAATATGAGGGAAGGTTTTCCTCCCCTACACTTCTCAAATGCAGTGCGTTATGAGTTCTATTGTAACAAATTTTTTCCTCTTAGGGTTTAAAGTTTCTTTTTCTTCAGTGAGTGACCATAGCCAAGATAACCACTTTCTAGGATATTCCTGTGGGGGAGGGACCAAGGGGTCAGTTCAGAGTGTCGGTCAAGTGAAGCACAGTGAGGAAGAGAAAGCAAAGTACAAGAAACAAAAATGTCTTAATTAGAGGGGCTGAAGGTTGGGGAGGAAGAAAAGAAGCAAGGTATACCATGCACAGGCACAAATTCCCTAGGATGAATGTTATCACTAAGTATATCTAAAATGTGCCAATAAAATAAAAACTTCAAAAGTGTTAATCAAGGCTCAGAGCAGTTAGGGATGTCAATGCATGGCTTAAGGTAAATATAGAAGTAGGGAACAGAGATGTGGAGGGGGGAAAGAAGGAGGAAAGGAGAGAGAGAGAGAGGAGAGGGAGAGGCAGAAGGAAAGGAGGAGGAGAGGAAGATAAAGAAGGAGGAGAAAAAAAGAAGGAGAACAACGGGAGAAGGAAGAGGGAGCAGAAGGAGACGGAGAAGAAAAAGGAAGATGAGGAGGAGGAAGAGGAGGATAGGAAAGAAAGGAGATAAGACAAGAGGAGAGAGAGGAGTAGAGGGGAGGGGAGAGGAAAGGAAGACAGAAGAAGAGAGGGAGAGAGAGAGATAAAGAGAGGAAGGGGGCTGAGGATTTAGCTCAGCGGCATAAGCATCTGCCTTGCAAGCACGTGGTCATGAGTTTGATCCCCGGTACTGATAAAAAAAAAAGAGAGAAAGAAAGAAAGAAAGAAAGAAAGAAAGAAAGAAAGAAAGAAAGAAAGAAAGAAAGAAAGAGATACATAGAAAGAGACAGAGAATGCGCCTATGGGACTATGCTTACGTTCCATGAGTGTAAACCCTCAGGGCTTGTGCATTGTCTAATTTAAAGGAACTTATGAAAAGTAGTATTCATTCATCTGACCCTGCTGTTTATCAGCAACTCTAGGATATATTAGGTTTCTGTCAGTGAGATGAAGACCAAGTAGGTGATACCACAAAGAAGCACACACTCAGTGATACCACAAAGAAGCACACACTCAGAGAGGTTTTAACCAACTCAAATGTAACAGGAAACAACTGAGTTTCAGATAAGTTATGTCCCTCCTAAAAAATGGATGTTCACCCTGAGGTTATGTTAAATAAAGGTATGACACGGTTTGTTTCTACTTTTGAATTTCCTCCTGATTCAATAACTGGTCAATGCAATTATCTTAATATTTTAATCTCAGAATCATTCTGTTAGTAACAATGGAAGATGGTAGAAGGGAGATTGCAATGCATTAACTTTTGTTGCATTACAATAAAATTTATGGAAGACTGTACTAAAATATACATTGAAGTTTAAGGCAAATTGCATTAGGTGAAAGGCCTCATAAAGAATAATGTGAATTGGAGTGTTTTTAAATTTTAGATTCAGATAATGACAATCACTTTAAACCTGTTTTCATGTATTGAATTTCGTGAAAGCATGAGCTAAATTAAACTTTTCTTCCTTTAGTTGTGGGTGTCAGCTATTGCATGTCAGTTAATTAATATAGATGAATTTTATTTTTTATAAATTATACATTTCAGTGAAAGTGGTTTTTAAACATTGGAGAAAATGCTTTAGTGACATAATTATTCTCTTAAGATTAGCTCTGAAGTGACTTTTCTTTATCGTATTATTATTTCAATGTTATCAATTGAAAACAGATTGCAAAATTACTGACTTAAAAAGTACAAAAATGATGCAATTGTTAAATAAACCCAAAGCTTACCTGAACATTGATACAATACACAAAATTCTAGAAATCTAACTGAGAATAAAAAAGACATTCATTATGAAGGACAAATAGGATACATTATGGAAAAGGAAGAAATTGTTAAGGTGCTATAATGTGGGAAAGCAGAGTGCAAATGAGAAAAAAGATGAAAATAATCACAGATATAATGACAGTCTAAAAAGAACTGGGAGATTTTTTCAAAACAAAATAATATGGGAAGTTTAAACCATTTAATAATGTATCTAAGAAGACTCAACTGGAGACCACTATCTAACAGTCTTCTAATGAGGTCTGAACTGTAAGATTCCTATAAGTAATTCATGGGCAATATCATAAACCCATTGTCCTGAACATGGAACTGTTTCCTCTTGCACCTGCACAAGAGACTAAATACATTCAGGGTGTAAATCTCATAGGCCAGGATAATACCACAAGGTAACTATCATGTTCTCTAGATTTCAGAAGTTACGTATTGATGATACAAGTCTCTAAGTAAACAGCTTTCTACAACGCTCATTAAGATTATATGCGAACCTATAGCACCAGATTACTCATAAGGTGTATCGTTAATGTCAGGAAGGTCCAACCTGCACCCTGCAGACTGCAAGTGTGCAGGCTCTAGTGCAGCCCTGCAAGATTGTAAACTTTTAACACTATGATTTTTTAGTGACATTTTTCATAACCTTATTGTGCAGCATTTAAGCATAGACTGGCCAGTAACACTGCAGTGCTATGTGGGAGCGAGGGCTGTGCGGTGCTAACTCTGTCTCCTGCACCTGCTGCGCACAGCTGATGGAATCCAAGCCTGCACCTATTTGATGTTCCATGTGCTTCTCGGCAAGCAAAATGCATACACTTGTACGTGCCTGTGAAGGCAGGTGTTTATTGCTATGAAGCAGACATGTAAGTTTTCTTCTTTTATTAACTTGAGCTCGTGTATTATTTCATAAAATCATTTAATGAATTAAATATTTTTAAAGGGACTTTGGTACTTATATACATGAACTGCCTCATATATTCTATATGTGGCCCAGACAATTCCTCTTCACTCATTGCAGCCCAGGAAAACCAAAAGTTTGGACTCTCATGATTTATGTGATGTTTTTCATCAAACACCATCCCTCAATTTGTTTGTTAATTGGCCCAAAGAAATTCCCAGGAAAAGCATTATGATTATTATCACTGCTACACACTAGGAGTTCATATGATAACAAACAAAAAATCTCTATGCATTGTGTATTAACAAATGTGTTTATTGATATCTATCATTACTGTTCCAGTTTAACCTTCTAAGGCAAAAAAGATGAATAATGCATCTGGCATTGGTAGTTGGTATTATTGGTATTGGTATTATTTTGACCCATCAAAATAATATCTAAGAGGACAAATGCAAACTTCTGTCAAAAAAAAAAAAAAAAAAGCCCATGATTCATCCTCACTTCAAATAGAGATGTGGGATTGTAGCACACTCAAAGCTCTTTTGAAGCCCTTCAGAGTTAAGTGCATGAGCCACTGGAGGGCAGCAGAGATGAGATTGTAAATTTAAAACAAAAATCTATGATCAATTAATGCGTTACATAAATACATGCATTCCTACTCTATGCAAGGCATTCAACTTGTTATGACCAAAACTTACCTATGTGAAGAAACGTTTATATCTATTTTAATGTTTGTGTATAGTGTGAATTAAAATTAATGTTTTTGAATAGTACAATTGAGAACTCATCGAGATTTTAAAATACAGAAGTGTTTAAAATATACATTTCCACTAAACTCTCTTTTGAGCATTTCTGCTCTTTCCTATATGCAAAAATGTCAATGTTTTTCTTCTTTTACTTGCTTAATCTCAAAAGAAAATGCAAAATGAAAATAAAATTCAACCATCAATGGTTGAATTAGACTATTAGTACTAATTGTTAGCATAGTATTATTAGTTATATTAGTACTATTAGTATTATTAGTACTAATAGTAATATTAGTACTATTGATAGCATAGTACTATTTAAACATTATACTATACAGACTCAAACAATTTATTCAGACAAACAAAATTCTCATCCCTTTATTGAACATACTTATTTCTCTAGGCATATTAATTTTTACTTCTCACATTGCTTTCAAATCTAGAAAAAAAGATTCAAATTGATTTTGGAGTCGTCTTGCATTTTGATCCACCAACATGTATTAAAGTAAGATAATGCCACATAAACTTCATAAAAATCCAGGCATTGATTTCCATCTAAAACATTTTAAAAGAAAATTAAAATTAACATGTCTGATGAGAATAAGAAAGTATGATTAAATGTATGCATTTACTATCAAATTCATCAACTCCCATAGTCAGGTAATGAGGTTAAGTACAGGGTTTGCTCTTCCACTCATTCTGCAAATTCTTCCAAAGTGCTACTTCATATATTGAGAATTCCAGTTAAATAAGGCGTACTCCCTGCCGTCAAGGGGTTTACAGGCTAGTAGGAGAGGCAGAGGAATAAGTGACTTGCTGTGTTAGATGCTGAAGGTGGAAAGCATAGTTTCTATAGGGTTTATAAGAGTCTCTCCTGAGGAGTCTTTGTTCTTTAGAGCTTTCTCTGAGTAGATGTTTAGGCCAGCAACTGAAGGGAAAAAGAGGTGAGGCAAGGAAAAGAAAAAGAAAGAAAGAAAGAAAGAAAGAAAGAAAGAAAGAAAGAAAGAAAGAAAGAAAGAAAAGAGAGAAAGAGAGGAAGGAAGGAAGGAAGGAAGGAAGGAAGGAAGGAAGGAAGGGAGGGAGGGAGGGAAGGAAGGGGAAGGGGAAGGGAAGGAAAAAGAAAAGACAAGACATGAGCAGAGGACACAGCATGCACATGCCATACACTAAGCAACAGAGGGGAAGACAAAACCTAGGAGGAAAGAAAAAAAAACAGTAAAGAACATTTTAAGTCATGTAAAAGAGTTTGAGCTTTATCAGATGACACAATTTTAATTGTACAAAATAAACTGTGGTTATTATGTGAGAAATGGATTACAGTGGGATGTACTAAAGGAGGGGGTCTAGTTAAAAGAGGATGGATAATTTTATTTAAGTGTTATAAAATTATTGATTTAATTCAGAAACTGACATAGAATCTAGGCATGGTAGGTGTTTGACGTGTATTGAATTAGTGATTGAGGGGTTGAAGATATTTGTAAATAGGTTAGCATCTCCAGGGAAGGTTATTGGTCTATCCCTATACATTCTAGCACAATTTAAGTATGACCATCTTACTGCCATTTATTTCTGTTTCTAAATCAGTATCAATGACTTGTGGTTAGACACATAGGAAAAAAGAACCAATTAATCATCCATTAGAGCTATCAAAAATCAGAAAAGCCTAGTTTTTATCTAAATACTGATTTTTACTTCAAATTCAAAGAGAGGAAACTCATTTATTTCATTGAAATCTTTTTATTGCTTTAGGTTACCAAGTTCCCTTGAATTTGTCTTGATAATCTAATTTGCTTATCCATGAGACTACATGAAAATTCATCATACTTTATAATTCATATTACAAAGCTAGGTCTAGAAATTTTAAAGAAAAATTATTGTATAGGTTCTACACACAGCCATAAAGTACTCTTTCCTTAGGTGTAATGTGACCATAAGGTCTAGGGGAAAACCAGAGGGAAATATATGTTTGTAACAAAACATTTATGCAGGTCTATGTTGAGCAAATCACCTGCTGTTTATTAAGAAACAACTGGGAAGAATGGAAATTTTTCTTCTTTAAAAAACATCTATGGAGGCATTTCAAAACTTCAGAGTCTAGATATGGAAAGTTTTAAGCATGTCAAAGCATTATAGAAGCAGATGGTCTTTAAAAAGTTCATTTAAGGTTGGAAGAAATTAAATCAAAATAAAAGGCATCAGATCAAGTAAATATTTAAGTCTTGCAAAGTTAATTCATTTTTAGTTTGATCATTTGGTATCTGTGATATTCATTTAAAACTACTCAAATATGTCTGGCCAAATTTTCTTTTCCAATACAAATTAGTCATACTATATTATCAGAAAAATAAAAATAACAAATTTAACAAGTAGCATTACTTAATTTTAATACATAATAGTTTTCACATATAATTATCAAAATTACATGATATCTCCTAGAGCCAGATGGCTTGGATAAAAATATCAACATTTTCTAAGCCAAAAGCAAAAAGATTATAAAGCTGGAAAATGCTGCATTTTGCTCTTAAACTCATTCAGAACATCTCCATGATTTCAATTGCAGAAAACATATTTTAAAAGGCCTTAAAACAACTGTAAGACCCCTGCTGAGATAATTACATACTATTCTTCAAATTCAAAAATTCAGAAGATGATGAGTCATGAGTGAAAACGCAGCACCCATCAATAAATATGTATGATGCTGAATTTCATTCGTGCTGTGTAATTCAGGCGCTCTTCACGGGGGGGGGGGCATCAGAAATTAATACCTTATGTGTGCATAAAAGGCAGGAAATGAACGGGACATGAGACCCAGGATAGGAACTTCATTTTGGACTTGTTGAGTTTGAGATGCCCGTGAAAAACTGGATGATGAATACACTTGGAAATGATGAATAAATCAAGAATTCTGAGGATTGGAAATGGAGACTTGATGGAGTGAATACTGCTTGGATGGATGAAATCACCTAAGAAGAATGTGTGGAGTATGAAAATATGAGATGAGAAACAAGAATTGACATAAAGAGAACTTTTAAGTGGTGGAAGAAGGTAGAAGAATATAGAAGAGCAAAAAAGAAAGGAGATTATTACAATGTGAACAGTGTTCATTACTATTGTCACCCATGGCAAACATTTATCACAGAAGTTTGGCTAGGGCAATCTTCACAATTGGCTAAAACCATGGTTTTTATTTCATAATCTTTCAATTAACGCTTTGAAGGGGCGATTTTTCTTCAGTTTTATCTTTGCTGTTAAGTCAAGCTGAAAGGAAAAGAAAATAAATTTCAGATAGAGAACACAAAATAAAGTTCAGGCTATTACCTAGGTATCAGGTTCCTGGAAAAGCCAAAGGTAATGAAGAAGGTAAATGGCAAGATTGGAGCTATGCCATGGGAATGACAATTGTAGGCCCAATGGCAAATAAGAAAGTTAGAATGTTCCCTGCTTAGCTATCCTACATTATGGTGTTCAGGATGTCTGTTAAAATAACCATAGACACCATACTATAATGATAATCCAAAGTAGCAAACACTGAAACACTGAAAATTTATATTAACAGACTATTGTGAGACGGCGGAGAAAATTTTCAGTAATCACTGGGCCAATAAAGGTCCATATACCAAAAATAAGGTTTGCTTCTTACTGCAGGAAGCAAACTGTTCCCACTGTGCTCTGTAAGACTACTGCAAGCTACTCTGTGTCTCAGCTTGTCTTCAGTAAAGCCTACACATTGTTTATCAGGTAATCTTATCACGTAACTGGGTAAGATTTGTCAGAGTGCTTGACAAAATGCAAACAACAAAGACACTGTAGATAGTAGTTTCTAAGTAGATCCTTTACCACGTTGCCAAAAATTGCTGAATTAAAAGCAGAAAACAAAGTACTTTCAGAAGAGTACACAATATCGATCTTGACAGCCTGTTGCCAGATTTGGGAAGAAGTTTCATTTAATCACTAACACAAATAAAACACCATTTATGAAAACATGTTTTTCTTCTCATTTTTTCACCTCACAAAACAAAGCTATTTACCATCATTCTGAATTTACTACATGCCAAAGACTGCACAAACTTTATGATTAACCTGGGTCCTGGGGTCTTCCGTTATCAGAGATTTTCAGGAAATCTGGACTTGTTACATCCAGAGATAGTTTATAACTCTCATGTACTTCTAAAAACATCTTGTGCATGCTGTCCAACAAAAATAGGTTAAGGAACAGTGTCTAGAAGAACTTTCTCATTTTACAGGAGCCCAGGTGGGCTGCCCGCCCCCACAACACAGCATGTTTACTTTCATAGACTAACCTTAGCATCCACACCTCCTGACATGAACTTTCAGAGTAATGAGAATACAGCTAACTTAAAACGAAGAAATATGCATATTACTGATTTTATTTTTGCTAAAATCTGCTAAGTATTTTATTCCTAATTAGGGTTTGAAAGATGACCTTCCAATATTATAAATTACCAAAATTAATAAAAATATATAAATGTAAATTTCATTAAATTTTTCCCATTTTCTTATTGTCCTCTTTCTTACCATTTTTATGTCTATCATTTCTTCTGAAATGATACTCCTTGGATGGATGAAATCCATAATCTTTTTTTGTTTTTTTGAGACAGGGCCTCACTATGTAGTTCAGGCTGAACTTGAACTTACTTTGTGGCCCAGGCTGGCCTTGGACTCACAGCAATCCTCCTGCCTCAGCCTTCCAAATCCTGGGATTACAGGTGTGCAGCACCATGCCTGGCAAGACCTAGAATCTTAAGCCTAAGGTTCAGCTGTGACACAAAATATAATTTTATTCAGTTATTTGTGTATTGTCTTGTAATTTGGAAATCTCACTTTCAAATGTTTCAAAAAATTTAGGAGTTCCTAAAAATGAAGCTATTGGTTTAAAATTCTTATTCTTATTCTTCTTATTGTATAAGAAGAATCCAATAGAAACCAAATGTTCTTTCCCCATCTTGTTATAAGACCCAAGTTATCCAAAGGACTAAGCAAAGTTTCAAATGTAGAGACTGATTTAAATACTTGCAGATAGAAAGAGAACAAAGACTATTAAACCTATTAAGTTTAAGCTTAGACAATAAATAGATGTAGTGGTCGGCAGAAACAAAGCTTAATGTTAGAATTCTTGTGAAAATGGTGCCAAAAGTATTATTCATGAATCCAGTGCTTCCATTTGTTTTATTTTTTAAACAAGCATCCAAAATCTCTCCAGTAAAAGGTAAGATCTAGGGTTAGTTTTCATAGCCATGCTGGCTGGTCAGCCGGGTGGACTCATTCTTCCAGCCCTTGGAGCAGACAGATTGCTGTGCCTGTGGGAGTTCCCTGGGTCTTGCCAAAATGCCAGTGCACCTCTAAGGACAGAAGCCAGGACCATGCCATAGTCTTTGAAGGAGTTCAGGGGTAGTGACAGAGCAGGCAGTTAGCTAGATATGAGCTGGGAGAACATAGCTGGACTGGAAAAGAAAACCTCAAATAGGCCGTAGTCTAAGCTTTCTGGGTGTGCAGACTCAGAACTTCCCCAAAAGAGCACATCAAGCCTCTCACAGGTGCTCCACACGGATAATTATTTAAATCTGTGGTCAAGACATGTTCACCTAGACAACATAAACCCTAGGTTTATCCAAATAGACCTCATTAACATACATTTACACTGGGGTTTGGATCCCCCACCACACACACAAACATGTGACAACCACCATCTTTATTCTATCCAAGACTGTATGAGACCAAAAGGTCCCCCTCCCCACAGAAGGGTAAGGTCCCACTGCCAACTGAAGAATGCTCTGTTACCTATATTCCTTGTCTCCTCCCCTCTTGGGTGTGTTTCTGCTCACTCTGTTCTCTTGAGAGTGTTCTGTGCTTAATGCATTGTTTTTTGTTTGCTCCTCAATAAACTTGGCTGCTAAACTCCATACTTGCTAACTCTGTATGTCTTTGCTATGGATCACCACACCAATCTTCTTGAGAAGGATCCAAGAACCATGACACTCCACATAATGCAGATCAACAACCCAGATCCATTCCTCTGCCAGGCCTATGGTGAATGTTAAGGTTACTGGTCCAAGAACAGAAAGATATCAGAGATAATAATGCATAGCCCTCGGTCTCATGGGAAATAGAAAGTGTGAGGGATTCTCCTGTGAATGAGGTCCTCAAGTTTCTTCCATGCATGGACTAGTCAGCTTCCACTGTGACTAGAGCTGGGCTGTCATCTCTCAATGGTGCCTCTCATTGGTCCTGGAATGTTCTCCATTCTCTTTGTTCATGAAAACTCCTTCTTCTTGTGCCCAATGGTTTTCTTCAGGTGATCTCCACTGGAGTTGTGTTTCAGGGGTCTCGTGGGTCAAGATGAGTCATCCAGTTAGCTCAGATGAAGTGTATCCAGGAGATGATACCTACAACTCTGACAGTAGTCAAAGTAACAAGCACAAGTTTGACAGCAGTTGGGGTGACAAACGCAACAGCAGTTTGGAAGGCTCTGGAGATGGTGTTAAGTCCACACAGCCTGAAGGGGCTCCTTTCTCCAGTCTTTGACCCAGACTGAATTCCCTGGTAGGAAATTCAGGTGATCAGGGCAGCCTTAAGTGATTGGAATTCTCTCAGGGGACAACTTTATTGATATAAGAGAACACTTTTCCCAACACTTGTAATTCAGTAACCAGATTTGATTCTTTTGGCTGTCTGATAATTCCTTTGAAGATTCTAAGTAGGGGAGGGGGCCTCCTGAAGAGGATATCCAGTACGCAT
The DNA here is from genome assembly GCA_004027455.1 of Hydrochoerus hydrochaeris. Lineage (NCBI taxonomy): Eukaryota > Metazoa > Chordata > Mammalia > Rodentia > Hydrochaeridae > Hydrochoerus > Hydrochoerus hydrochaeris. The sequence continues at coordinate 287,980 of PVLA01001024.1, forward strand.
CATGCCTGGATAGCCCCAGCACGCATCATGCCTGTGGTAGGGCCAGGACAGCATATCAACCCAGGTTAGATGAGTTTCCTGACATCATTTGGCTACAATGGTTTTTATGATGTGATTTATGTTTTCTACTTTCCCAAAACTTTAAGTTCCATAGGCCATGTGGAGATTCCAACTGCCCTTTAGCAGATCTGGAAGAGTTTTTGTTATTTCTGCCATGAAGACAAGTCCATTATCATTCATGATAGTGAAAATAGCCCATATCAAGGAGTGATTTCCCACAGCAAGATCTTGGCCACTGCTTGGACTTTTTCTATTCATGTGGATATGGCTTCTACCCAGCCTGAGCATGTACAGATGAGGACTGGCAGATCTATAGCCATGGCATGGCTTTAGCTCTGTAAAGTCTAATTCTAAGTAGAGGAAGATCTCAGTGCACTACATTCCCAGAGCAAGCATTGGCTTTTGCAAAGGGTTGTGCTGGGCACAAGTTAGACATCTTGACATATAATGGTGCAGAGGGCCAACAGTCGAGGGACATAGAAATGTTTGCTCAACAGAGTCTCTAAAACTATTTTCCCTAGATGAGTTATCTTGTGGCCTTCTTGGACAAAGGAATAAGCAATTCACTGGAGAATGAATATTCTTTGTTCCTGGAATGTTCTCCATTCTCTTTGTTCATGAAAACTCCTTCTTCTTGTGCCCAGTGGTTTTCTTCAGCATAACATCCCCACTAATTTTCCACTGGAGTGCTTGTGGGACTTGCACAGGTGTCAATAATCCTTCATAAAGGAGCCCTCAAAGGTGCCAGCCTCTTCAGCGGTCAGAGCAGTGAGGATTTTAGGAGAGTCTGGAGGTGGTGTTAAGTTTGAGATGGACATTTGTGTCACCTTTCTTGCTGTCTGATCTGTCAGTTGATCTTCTTTTGTAATAGGGTCCCGCCCCTTTTGATGCCCTCAGCAGTATATGATGGCTACCGTTTCAGGTTCCCAGATAGCTTCTAGGAGCTAAAGAATTTCTTCTTTATTTTTTAATATCTTTTTGTCCTACCATCAATACTCTCCTTTCCTTGTATATAGCTCCCTGAGCATGGATTGTGGCAAAGTAATACTTAGAGTCAGTATAGATGTTTATGGTCTTCCCTTGGGCCCACCAAATAGCTTGAATGAGGGCCCATAATTCAGCCATATGACCAGTTCAGCAGTGACCAGCTTCAGTGACCTGTTCAGCAGTGGCAACTGCATATCTGGCCAGTTGTTCTCCATCCTGAATGAAGCTACTGCCAGTGGTAAACAAAATGGTATCTAATCTGGGCTCTGGGAACTCACTGAGGTCTGGACAACTGGAGAACACTTCACTGATGACCTCCTCTACTGCTACAAGATCATGATCTCCTGTTCAGATGGCAAAAACCTAGCTAGATTTAGGGTTTGAACAATCTTTAGGGCTGACAGCTTTTGAAAGCCATTTGTGTCCCTGGTTCTTCATTAAGGTCATGACTGAGTGTGGGAAATTGGCTTGTCTTACTTTTCCCAGTGCCAGCTCATCAGCCCCTTTGATGAGGCTAACAGTGGCTGCTAGGGCACAGAGACATGGGGGCCATTCTGCTGCCACGTTGTCTAATAGCTTGGACAGGTGTGTTACAGGCCTTCACCAGGGTCCAACCATTTGGATTACAATTCAAGTGCCATATGGTCCATTTCAGAGACTAAGAGATAGAACCCCTGGCTCATGTTTGGTAGTTCTAGTGAGGGAGTACAAGTATCATTTTGACCTCTTTGATGGGCTCTTCTAGTTTGCCCCACTCAGGAGGCTTTTCCTCCAGTCCTGTCAAGGCCATGCTGAGAGGCTTGACCTTTCCAGAAAATCTTGGTGTCCAAAGGTGACAGAATCTGGCTGTTCCCAGGAACTTTCAGAGTTTTCTCTTGGATCATCTTGGGATGGAGTAAGTAACCTGCTTCCTTTCTAGTCCCAGAAGTCAGTGACCTTTTGTTTTGGAGAACCCCAGATATTGAATGGAGGGGCAGCATATTTGTGTCTTTTTCCATGATACTCTGTATCCTGTATCATGGAGTAATTGGAGAAGGGCTCGTGTCCCATCCTAACAGTCCTGTTTGCTTTCACTTATCAGCAAGAGATCATCTGCATACTGGGCAGAACATAGTTCAGTTGGTCTCCTGGGAAGGTGGTCAGCAGTTAAAGCTTGCACAAAGTGGGGGAGTTTTTAAATCCCTGGGGAAGTCTGGTCCAAGTCAGTTAAGACTTTCATTTCATGTTGGTGTCTTCCCATTCAAAAGTAAATACAGGTTTGCCTCGAGAGGCTTTAAGGCAGAAGAAGAAGGCATCTTCAAAATCTAGGCAGGTAAATAAAATTGTCTTAGGTGGACATAAGCTAAGCAAAGTGTAGGGGTTTGAGACAACTGAGTGCAGGGTAATGGTGGTGCTTTTGACTGCTCACAGGTCATGTGCTGGTTTGTAGCCACTGCTGATTTTTTCTATAGGCAATAGAGGAGTGTTCCATGATGACTGACATTCTATTAAGACTCCTGCTTCCTTCAGATGTTAATGTGTTCTAAGATCCCAAACTGTGCTTCTTTAGGTATGTCATATTGTCTCAGCCTAATGGGATCAATCCCTGGATTGGGTTCAACTAGGGTTGCAATTCAATTTTTGACCACTCCAGGTGGGAATTTTTTGACCCATACTCCTGGTTATACTTTCAATAACAGTGGAGGGCTTAGTTCCTTTTTATCTATCATGTAAAATTTCTATTCTTTTCTGGGGACCATGACTGGCAGAATTAAGGCTTTCCTGAATGCCAAGGGTCAGACCAGCAGGTCTCTCAGGTGTGAAAGTTATCTGGGGTCCAAGCTGAGTCACTAAGTCTCTTCCCAGGAAAGGGATGGGACATTTGGGCAGATATAGGAACTCCTGGATCACTTCAGGCACTCCAGTGGACAGGTTTGAGATTGACAGAATGCAATAGCTGTCTGAATCCCTGTAGCCCCTATAATTGTTGTCTTTTTCTTTGTGAAGGGGGCTATTGGGGTTGCTACAATGGAAAGTTCTGCTTCTGTGTCTACAATGAAAGTCATTTATGCCCCTCACTGACATATTGGTCTTGGACTCCTGGGGACTGAGTTTCAGAGGGCTCAGTCTTTCCTATTCTGACTTGGCTCCTGTCAGGCTGAGTAAATCCCCACCTTTTGTCACCAGCTGCTATCTTGGTAGCCAAGGTGGTCAACCCTTTAAATCAGTTTAGTAGCAGCTTTTTTCCCCCAAATGCTTTCACAATTAGTATTTATTTAATGCATTCCCTATTTTTAATAGCTGACCTTTGTGCTCTAATCTTAAGTTGTGTAAACTGCGGTCCGTGCCTCGGGAACATTGGCATCACTTCAGAGCCTATTAAAATTGCATTCTTGGGCTGGGGATTTAGCTCAGTGGCTTAAGTGTCTGTCTGGCAAGCACAAGGTCATGAGCTTGATCCCCAGTACAAAAAAAATTGTACTCTTGGGCCTAACCTTATATCTTGGAAATCAGAACTGCCTTTTAACAGAATCCCCAGTAGTTTCTTATGTACACCAATGTGCTCTAAAGCAGGCCTTCTGAAAGTGAGTCTCCAAAACATTGGATTCAACTTTAGCTGAGACTTTTCTGGAGATGAGAATCCTCTGGTTTTGATTAAACTTAAGGGATCAAAACTCTCACAATCCAATTTGGCAAAACCTCCTGATTACTCTGATCATGCTGAAAATTTTGCTGCACCAGAAGTCACCTAGGGAGGCAAGAAAAAATCTTGAAGTCCAAGTTGCAAGCTGTGAAAATTAAATTAGGACCTTGAATGGGTCTCAAGTGATAGTGTTTTTTAAATTTCTTGAGTGATTTCAATGTACATTTCAATTTGAGAATCAGTGTTTTAAAATAGAAATGCATGCAATTTCAGTGTATTGATAAATCAACTGTTGTTCTCAGGTATTATTACACTCTTTATAAATAATCATTGACTAGAATTTTGCTGTACCTATTACAGGAGTGATTTTCATGTCACTTTCTTAACATTGTTTTTCTGTTCACTTTGTCTAATTATAAATCCTTTGATGACATTAGTTTCACAGATGTGGGAAACATTTCAGAGTGTGTAAATCAAACCCTAAATTTAATACTGCTGGGGATTTAGAAGAGAAAACAAGAGGAAAAAAAAAGAAATACTTGTTTTGAGAAAGGGTAGAGTATAAAGAAAGGAATAATTATATGACAAAGGGGATGGTAGGCAATTCCTGTTAAATATTGAAAAGTAAGACAAGAAACAAAAAGTCAAATTTATTTGAAAAAGCAAGGTCAGTGCATACCATGAATTCTAGACATGGAGAAAAAACATGAAGGCAATCACAGCTCAGAGAGCTGTGACAACACTCATTTTTGTGGAAAGCTGGGGATCACAACAATGAGAAACTAGTAGTCAGTGTGTAACTAAGATGAATAGTCTGGTTGAGGAGACACCACAAAGGCCACGTCTTTCTCATCTGAAACCCTAAGGAAGGCTTGGAGGGAAGTCAGAATATCCAGGGAGTGTGGGAGAGAAATGAGGTCCAGCTCTGGTGGTTTAAAAAAATCCATATTAAATATGGGGTGGTTCTTGGGAGTCTTGAACATTATAATTTTTTGGTTATTTCACACTCTTTTACTCTCATATTCTCTCACAGTATTACCAGGGATATACTTTTCTTATGCCTACCAGCCTACTGACAAAATGTTGTCTGGAAGGATACATTTTTTACCTCACAAGCAGTATTAGTGAGAAGATGCTACTCCAAAATAAAAAATTGACAGAAATTACTTAAGCATTTTCAGAGAGAGTTTAGAGATATGCTTTAGTAGTATATGTATTTACCCTTTATAAATTAAGAGATGCTGCAAAGAAAAGAATCCTAAATGTTAACTCAAAGCTAGAATTCACAAACCTAAACTGCACAAAACACATAGCATTCTTCTTTGAATTAGAAGGAAGAGCTGTATCAGTTCTTTAGTGTCCTAACCTTGCCACAGTTATTTAGGCAGGAATTTGGTTGTTCTGAGAATTGTGGATTATTCACAGCCCATGAGACAAACCTTGTGCTCCTGATAATTGATTGATTTTGTGGAAGTGTTCCAAGATCCAAAGGAGAATGCTATTTTGTGACTATGGCCATGCCACGGAAAGGTTTGCCAGAATAGTTAGGGTCTGAGTCAGAAAAGAGATAGAAACCCACAGAAGGCCTGGCAGGGTGGGGTTGGGGAGACTCAAACAGACATGATCCAAAGTCTCAAATGTATCTGTTATGATACTGGAAGCAGAAAGGATTTTATATTTTTTATTTGAGGAAACGTCTCATTATGCAGTTTAGGCTGGCCTGGAGGCCACTCTGTAGCTTAGGCTGGCCTTGAACTCATGGCAATTTGCCTCAGTTTCCCCAGTGCTGAAATTATAGACATGCACCACTAAGCCCAGCTACAGAAAGGTTTTAACTGAGGGCTTGGCCACATAGAGATGAACAGGAAAGTGCTTTGAACATTCTTGAATGCACACCGACACAAAATATACTGTTGCAGAGAATTTTGGTGGGATGTTTTCCTTTTCCTTAATTTTGCTCTTAATTACTTTGGGTTTAATTTGTTCTTTTTTCCTTTTTAATTCATTTCTTAAGGGGATAGTTTAGATTTTCAGTTTGAGACCTACTTTACTATGACTATGATTGTTTCACGCTATAAACTTTTCTGTAAGTACTCGTGTAGTTGCATTCCATAAATCATGAAATGTATTTTCATATCCAGTTCAATTAGAATTTTTGTTGTCCCATTGGTTGTTTAATTTTCAACTACTTTGAAATATTTCGGATGTTATTTCTATTATTAATTTCTAAGTTACTTCCATTCTGGTTAAAGCCTATACATTCCATGCTTTTGTTTTACTTTATGGAGAGTCTTGCTACAGAGCTAGTCTTGAACTCACTATGTAGTCCAGACTGGCCTTGAACTCAGAGTGATCCTCCTGTCTCAGTCTCCCAAGTACTGAGATTACAAGCATGTGCCACTGAGCTTGGTGGTTAATTCTAATCAATCAAGTAAAGTTTCTTTTTACGTTCCAGAGTATTGTCTTGGGTAAAGAATTCTATCAGTGTCAATTCCTGTTAATTTTTTATATTCTTGCTGAGTTTTCATCTAGTTCTATTAATTACTGACTGTAGTTATCTCCAGCTATATTTGTTAGCTTGCTTTTTTTTCAGTTCTTTCAAGTTTGCTAAATTAGTTTGATTCCTGTTGTCAGGAGAATACAATTTCAAATGGTTATGTCTTCCTGGAAAATCTATCCCTTCATCTGTGTTTAGTGACCCTTGTTATTCTTGTTTTCATTGTATGTTTTTGGGTTTCTTTTATTTTTAATCTATTTATAGATTTAAAGTGGAACTCTTATAGTCAACATATAGTGGAATCTTTAATAAATGTTAACAGAACTGTCTCTGTTTTTTATTAGAATATGTAGAAATAAAGGAGATAGCTCTTTTACACTCTATTCTTTAGGTTATACTTGCAATATACACTAATTTAATCACCTTGAAAATGCCACCAGACAATATTTTAGCTTTTGCTTTTGGTAGTTATTCCTACTTGAAAAAATAGGCCATTATATTTACCTTGATATTTATTTTGTTGCTGTTGTTCTTTCTTTTTTTTATACAGTTCCTTATCTCACTCTGGTATTTCTCTCTCTTTCTCATCTTAAAAAACTTTCATCATTTTTTTTTAAAGCTAGCCTATTAGCTACTAACACTATGTTTTTTCATAAGATGGGAATGTATTTATTTTGCTGTCATTTTGGAAGGATGTTTTCATTGGATATGCAATTAGAAGGTAAAGATTATGTTTACTGCAGCACTTGAAAGTACTTCATTTTTTTTCCGGGATCTATGGTTTTCCATGAGAAAAATCTAATTATTTAAAGTGTTGTTGCTTCAAATATGAAGTGTTATTTGTCTCTGACTGTTTTCTCTCTTTTTGTCTATATGCATAGTTTAATCTTTATTGTAACAGTGTTGTTTTGCAGTGTCTGGACATGGTTTTCCTTAAGTTCATCCCATGTAGGGTTCACAGAACTCTTTAATATGTAAATGCATAGCTTAAATTCACAATTTTTCTATTTTGTATTTAGTTCATTTTTGTAATTACTCTTCTCAAAACTTTTACTTTTCTATTCATTTTTAAAATTTTAATTTATTGTATGGAGAATGGTTGTAATAATTTTTTAAATGTTTTTATCTGATAAATATCTAGGCTATCTCACAATTTTAATCTATTGATATCTTGTCATTAAAAGTGATCAGAATTTTCTTTTTATTTCAAGTACTTTTAGGTTGTATCTGGAAAACTTGTACATCATGAGTTTTTTACTATTTAAAAATCCTCTGGAGATGGCAATTGTGTTTTCTTTTGTTTTAGCAGATAAATCAGCCCAGTCAAGTTTAGACCACAAGCTCTGTCTCTCCTTCTGTGAGCTGCAATTCTAATCATCAAGGCCTTTTCTATTCCTGTGTGGGTGTGTTTCATGCATGCATCTCATTGGTTTAGTCTCTGTTATGGGAGGTTTACTTTTCAATTTCTTTTTGTGACACATCAGTGGGGACCTAATTTGGGGACCCCTTTTTCTAGCTCTCTCTTCCCTGGAATTTTCTCTGATTTCAAAAACAAAGGATCTCTCAGTGTTTGAGCTCCCCTCTCTAGGCATAGCCTATATAACTAAATCTACCTTCAGGATAGATTAGCAAATGAGAGGAAACAGAGAAAAAGACATTGGTGATTCTCTCAACATTCTTTGGGCCACATGTACCTCTTTTCTTTGTTTTTATAATATGGACACTGGAATGAGATTTCTCTCTGGGTTTTTGATGCCTGCATTTCCGTTATGATGACAAATTTCCCCCAAACTTGATGGCTTAACAAGAACATTTAGTAGCTGATATTTTTTGTGGTGAGAGATTCCAGGTGTTACTTTGTCAGCTTTTTAGGGCTGATGGGGAGAGGATCTGCATGTGTCCACTCCTGTGGCACTGACAGGCTTCAGAAATTCCACCTGCCAGATCATTACGGGCCATTGGTATGTTACAAGTTCTTGTTGGCTGTTGGGAAAACATCAGATTGTTGCCATGTGGCTGCTCATAGAACATCTCACAACATGGTAACTGGCTTTACTCAGAGTAACAGAGTGAGACAATGAGAGACAACAGAAAATAGAGAATTTTTTTATAACCTGATTTTTAAAATTTTTTTTATTTTAAGAGAGAAAGAAAATAAAATTTAAAAAAGACAAAATAGCAAAAACAAGGAGAAAAGTAGAATATAGAATTTGAAAAAATTAACATTATAAAACATCTAATTGATACATTACATATTGTCATCTTAACAATAGTTGTTAAAGTACAAAATCAAACCATAAAAAGTGACTAGACACTCAAACACTGACAGTACAATCTGTCCAATGATCTAACAAAAGCTCAGTAATATGGTCATCTATCTTACACATTATACATATCATTATATCCTTTAGAGCACTTTCCTTCCATTTCACTTTTACAATATCTATTTTATCTATTATACTTTTATATCTATTATACTTTTTGGATACTATTATTCTGTCAGTTCTTATTATTTTTTACACTACAGAGACAATGTGAAATTTACTAATGTGAACCTTATTTATTTCGCTAATGAGGATATTCTCAAGTTGTCTCCATTTACCAATAAAGGCCTCAAGATCATCTTTTTTATAGCTGAATAGTATTCCATTGTATAAAAATACCACATCTTTTTCATCCATTCTGCAGTTGATGGGCATTTTGATTGTTTCCAAGATTTAGCTATCACAAATTGTGCTGCTATAAACATGGGTGCACATATATCTCCATGACATGATGTTTTCAATTTTTCTGGGAAAATATCCAGGAGGAGAATAGCTGGATTGAATGGAACTTCCAATCCTAGTTTTTTGAGGAATGTCCATGCTAATTTCCATAGTGGTTGCTCCAGTTTGCACTTCCACCAGCAGTGGAGCAGTGTTCTTTTTTCCCTGCAGCCTCACCAACATTTGTTATCAGTTGTTTTCTTGATGGCAGCCATTCTTTCTGGAGCGAGATGAAATCTCAATGCTGTTTTAATTTGCATTTCTCGAATGACCAATGATGGTGAAAATTTCTTCATATATTTATTGGCCATTTGTATATCTTCATCTGAGAACTGTGTGTTCATCTCTGATGCCCATTTCTGAAGAGGGTCTTTGAATTTTGGGGGCTTGATGTTTTCAGTTCTTTATATGTTCTGGATATAAGTCCTTTGTCTGAGGGATTGTTAGCTAAAATTCTTTCCCATTCTGTGGGTTTTCTGTTCACTTTGTTGATGATTTCTTTTGAAGTGCAAAAACTTTTTAGTAATATGAGATCCCAGTTGTTGATTCTTTGAAGTGTTTCCTATACGGTTTGCATTTTGTTCATGAATTCTCTGCCTATCCCTATGACTCCAAGATTTTTACCTATTTTGTCTTCCAGTAGATTTAGTGTTTCTATTTTAATATTTAGATCCTTGATCCATTTAGACTTTAGTTTAGTGTATGGTGATAGGCATGGATCTATTTTCAGTCTTCAGCATATGAAAAGCCAATTTTTCCAACACCATTTATTAAAGAGGCTATCTTTTTTCCAATGAACCTGTTTAGCTCCTTTGTCAAATATAAGGTGGCTGAGCATCTTTGTAGTAGTGCTTGCATCTTCTAATCTGTCCCATTGATCCTCAGGTCTATTTCTTTGCTAGTACCAAGTTGATTTTAATACTGTGGCTTTGTAGTATAGTTTCAAGTCAGGAACTGAGATGCCTCCTTTCTTGCCTTTGTTGCTCAGAATTGCCTTTGCTATTGTAGGTTTCTTCTGTTTCCAAATGAATTTTAGGAATGTTTTCTCTAGATCTGTAATGTATGTTGATGGTATTGGGATTGCATTGAATCTGTGTAACAGTTTTAGGAGTATGGTCATTTTCACAGTGTTGGTTCTTCCTAACCAAGAGCAAGGAATGTGCTTCCATTTTCTAATATCCTCTTCAATTCCCTTTTTAGAGTAGTATAATTTTCAGCATATAGGTTTTTTATATTCTTGGTTAGATTGATTCCTATGTATTTCATTTTTTTAGATGCTATTGTGAAGGGTGATATTTCCATAATTTCTTTCTCAGTGAGTGTGTGTGTGTGTGTGTGTGTGTACAGGAATGCTATTGATTTTTGAGTGTTGATTTTGGATCCAGCTACACTGCTGAATTTGCTTATTACCTCTAGTGGTCTTTTAATGGAGTTTTTGGGGTCTTTTGTGTAGAGTATCATGTCATCTGAAAATAATGATAATTTAACTTCTTCTTTTCCTATTTTTATACCTTTTATTTCTCCCTTTTGTCTGATTGCTCTGGCTAATATTTCCAGAACTATATTGAATAGGAGTGGTGATAGTGGACATCCTTGTCTTGTTCCTGATTTTACAGTGAAGGCTTTCAGTGTTTTCCATTTAGTATAATGTTGGCTGTTGGTTTGTCATAGATGGCTTTATGAGATTGAGGTACATACCATCTATTCTGAGTTTCTGTAGGGTTTTTATCATGAAAAAGTGTTGGACTTTATCAAAAGCTTTTCCAGCATCTATTGAGATGATCATGTGATTTTTATTTTTGGCTCTGTTGATGTGGTATATTACATTTATTGATTTCTTATGTTGAACCATCCCTGCATTCCTGGAATAAATCCCATTTGGTCATGGTGTATAATCTTCTTAATGATTTGCTGCATTCTATTTGCCAATATTTATTAAGAATCTTTGCATCAATGTTCATTAGTGAGATTGGTCTATAGTTCTCCTTTTTGTTTGGGTCTTTCCTTGGTTTTGGTATCAGAGTGATACTTGCCTCCAAGAATGAGTTAGGGAGGACTGTTTCTCTTTCAATTTCATTGAAGAGTTTAAGGAGCACTGGCATTAAATCTTCTCTAAATTTTTCATAGAATTCAGCTGTGAATCCATCAGGACCTGGGCTTTTCTTTGTTGGTAAGTTTTTAATTACATTTTTGAGTTCAGTAGCTGATATTGGGTTATTCAAAATTGCTATATCTTCTTGGTTGAGCTTTGGTAGTTAATATGTTCCTAGAAATCTGTCCATTTCATCTGTGTTTTCCACCCTATGTGAGTAGAGATTTTCAAAGTAGGTGTTCATGGTCTTTTGAATTTCCATGAGATCTGTAATAATTTCCTTCTTTTCAGTCCTTATTGTGTGGATTTGAGTTTTTCTTTCTTTTTCCTGATAAGGTTGGCTAGGGGTTTATCAATTTTGTTTATTCTCTCAGAAAACCAGCTCTTTGATTCATTAATTCTTTGTATTTTTTTCTTTTAATTTTTTAAAAATTATATTTAAAGAGAGCGGGAAAAAACAGAAAAAAGGGTAGAAACAATAAAGAATTTCAAAAAAATAAACAGTAAGAAATCACTAGTTGGTACATTACATATTGTCTTCTTGGATATAGTTGTTCAAGTTACAAAATTAAAGCATACAAAGTGGACATTCAAACAGTGAGGCTGCAGAGAGTTCTGTTCATTGATCAAACAAAAACTTAACAACATGGTGATCAATCCTACACACTTAAATATTCATGCAGTTATATCCTTTAGAGCACTTTCTTTTCCTCCTTTTGCTTTTTAAGTCCATTATCTGTTTAGGTATATCATGTTTCAGGCTGCTCAGTACCTTACTGATCTGCTTTATTGTTGTTATTTACTTTTTTAAATTTTTTCTTGTTTATTATTATTATTTAATCAATTAATTAATTAATTTTAAGGTGGTAAAATACAGCAGAACAAGACAGGACAAAGCCAACTGAGGCAGTGCAGTGGAACTGGCACAGAACCTCACAGCAGGTTACCAGGATAACAGCAATAGGCACAATAGTATATCTGGTTTTCTTCACAATAGTTGTTCCTTCAGGTAGACCACTATGGAAGGAAATACCAAAATTATAAAAACACAATATTGAATAGAGCAATACCATTGATCAGAACCGAGCAAAACAGAGATAAAAATATTTGCCTTCAAAGAAATGGCAGAAGAAAATCCCCCTTATTTGCTCTATTGCATATAGTTAAACTCCCAAGAGATGCTCAGATCTCTGACTCTCACATGCTAGCGGAGGGGGGGCGCACGATGAGATGGATGTTTGATTCACAGCCTGCGCACTGGTCGGCTCACAGCCACCCACCAGAGCAGTGACCTGGCTGCCTGTTTTCCCAGTGCCCCATGTTCCAACATGGCATGGATCTCAAGAAACGCTGATATCGTTCTTGCCCTGTTGTGGCTGTGGCTTGGGAGGCCACAGCCATTTACCAGAGTGGCATGCTGGCTGCCTGTTTTCCCAGTGCCCCACGTTTCAACATGGCATGGATCTCAAGAAATGCTGATATCATTCTTGCCCTGTTGTGGCTGTGGCTTGGGAGGCCACAGCCATTTACCAGAGTGGCATGCTGGCTGCCTGTTTTCCCAATGCCCCAAGTTCCAGTGTGGTACTGATTTCAGGAAATGCTGATATGGTTCTCACCCTGCGGCAACCGCGGCTTGGAAGGCCACAGCCACTTACCAGGGTGGCATGCTGGCTGCCTCTGTGTTGTTTTTTTTTTGTTTGTTTGTTTGTTTTTTTAGCTTCCATTGCATTAATTTCTGCTCTAGTCTTTACAATTTCCTCTCTTCTTTGAGCTTTGGATTTGATTTGCTCTTCCTTTTCTAAAAGCTTAAGATGTAGCATTAGGTTATTTATTTGTGTTCATTCCATTTTCTTGATGTGACTATTTATTACTATATCTTTCCCTCTTAGGACTACTTTCATTGCATTCCATAGGTTATGGTATGTTGTATCTGCATTTTCATTGTGTTGTAGGTATTGTTTTATTTCCTCTTTAATTTCATCTGTAACCCACTCTTTATTCAGAAGGTTGTTGTTTAATCTCTATGTATTTATGCAAGTTTTGCAGGGCTTTTTTGCCATTGATTTCCAATTTTAGTGCACTATAATCAGATATTATGCATGGGATAATTTCTCTGTCTTTGCATTTAGTTAAGAATGCTTTATGGGTTAATATATGGCCTAATTTGGAGAATGTCCCATGTGCAGCTGAAAAGAATGTATATTTTGATGTGGTCAGATGGAACACTCTGTAAACATCCACTAAGTCCATTCTCTAACAGGTGTGATTCAGTTCTGTTATCTCTTTGCTGAATTTTTTTTCTAGTTGATCTATCTCTTTGTGACAGTGGAGTGTTAAGGTCTCCTATTACAATTGTGTTCTTGTGTATTTGGTTTTTCATGTCTGTTAGTGTTTATCTTATATAGTTGGGTGCTCCTGCATTTGGTGCATATATATTTATGATTGTTAGTTCTTCCTCTTGTAGTTTTCCACTAATAAGTATGTAGTAGCCTTCTTTATCTCTTTTAATCCTTTTAGGTTTGAAGTTCACTTTGTCTGCAAACAGAATAGCTACCCTTGCTTTTTTCTGGGTTCCCATGCATGAAATACTGTTTTTTATCCTTTGACTTTTAATCTATGAGTTTCTTTTTGAGTCAGATGTGTTTCTTGTATACAGCATATTGTGGGATCATGTTTCTTGACAAATTCTGTCAACCTATTTCTTTTGATAGGTTGAGCCATTTACATTTATGGATATCACTGAGATGTACTCCTTTGACTTTACCATGTTGTGTTCCTTTTGTTGATTTCCTGCTTTTCTCCCTTGTTTAATTTCTTGTCCAGCCTGGGGGTTTCTGTTGTTGTTCTGGAGATTATGGTTATTTTTATCTCTACCTAGTATGTCTTGCAGTACTCTTTCTAAAGTTGGTTTGGTGGACATGAATTTCTTCAGTTGTTCTTTGTCATGGAAGTATCTTGTTTCTCCATTAAATTTGAAATAGTTTTGCTGGGTGCATCAGTCTGGGTTGAAAGTTGTTTTCTTTAGGGGTTGAAATACTTCACTCCAAGCTCATCTTAACTTGAAAGTTTGTGCTGAAAAGTCTGCCATGATTCTAATAGGCTTTCCTTGATAGATGAGTTGTGTCTTTTCTCTAACAGCTTTTAGTATTCTGTTTTTATGCTGTATGTCTGAGATCTTAATTATTATATGTCTGGGTGTAGATTTATGTTGGTTGTGACTGTTTGGCATTCACTATTTGTACGTCAGATTTTTTTCCCCCATGTTTGGGAAATTTTCTGCCATTACTTTTGTGAACAGCTTAGCTTTGTCCTCTGTGTTGTCTCCTGCCTCCTCACTGATGCCTGTTAGTCTCACATTGTTTCTCCTGGCATCATCTTGAAGTTGTTGGATTGTCATTTCTCACTGCTTTGATTTTTTTTTTATAAGTTCTACCCTTTCATGATTGCTACCTGTGAGCCTGCCCTCAAGGTCCGGAATTCTATCTTCAGCTTCATTTAAATGGTTTTGCCAGCTTTCAATACAATTTTTTGTTTCTTGGATATCTCTTTGAGTTTATTTCATGGATTCTGCTTGTTTTCTGCATTGTTCATTCAAAGTTTCAATGAATTTCCCACGTTCCTGGTTTTTTTTAAATCTATTTCTTCTCTAGCTATTTTGAGCAACTGATTTACTCAGGTTCTTATTTCTGTCTTTACGTAAGACGTTATTTCTAATTTGGGTTCCTGTATAGCCTCATGGATTTGTTTCTTTACTTCATTTGCTATCTTTTCAGAGACTTCTGGTGTATGACTTTTAAAGTCCTCTATTTCATTTTCTCCTGTATTGCTCCTGATGGACTAGATATTTGAGATTTCATTTTGCCTTTTTGTTTAGTCATTTTCACCTTTTGGGTAAATATTTGGTCTTTCAATCTCAACAGTCAAACTGTTTGTAGTGTGAATTTTTGGGTCCTATTGTGTAGTTGATGTTTGCCCAGTTGCTGGGTACCACAATGAAGAGGAGATCCAGTCACCTGAATTCCTCCTACAGGGCCTGTTGGGTGAGTCCTATATTCTTTCTGGGCTAACTAGCCTAGAAGTATTAATGTAGGTCAACTCTTAGTTCCTGCTGTTGCTATGTCTTCAGGTTGTTGCAGGTCACCAGATCTCCCTGGCTATAGTGTTTGTGTCAGCTGAGGCTCTACTGTGTCACTGGGGGTCTCAGAAGCTGTTTTAATTTTCTTTAAGTTGGGGAGGCATTATTGGCACACTCCTCAACCTCTCTGATGTTCTCTGTGTGGAGAAGAGGATTACTCACTCTCTTGCCAGGTTTCCTAAGGTCTTACAGTTGGACGGAGTTTCAATTCTGTGCCTATTTACCCACTGCAGACCTCTATTTTAGGGGCAAACTCTCCACACTGACTGGAGCTTGCTGAGGTCTTTTGTTTGGGTGAGGGGTTCCTGAATCTCCCTTCAAGCCAGCATGGTAATCTACTGTAGTCCAAGGTTCTGGGAGCATGGGTTGGATCCAAAAATCAACTGCAGTACTAGATCCAAGAGGTGGGTGGCTTCTCCAAATGGCGGGCCCAGTGGTGGCAGTCCAAGGGGGCTCAGGTTTCTGCAGGCTTCCCCTATAACCTGATTTTGAAAATGACACCTGAACAATTTTACTATTTGTAGTTATTGGAAATGGGTTATTAAGGTCATTTCACTTTGGAGCAGGAGAAATTACACAAGGGCATGAATATTAGAGGCAGGGATAAACAGGAGCTATTGTAAAAGTTTTCCACAACATTATCTTAAACCAGTTGCCATGATACATCAGAGTATATTACATCTTCAAACCTCCATGTAACTCAGAAGAATATATAACGTTGTCACATGTTTTGTTTTCTTTCCTTCCTGGAGCACTTAGATCCCTTCTGGGTTCAATAGAAATTAAGGAGGTTGAAAACTGCAAGGCAAATCTAGAAAGAACCAAGCATATGGAAGATAAATCTGGATATGTTTGGTACATCATTTTCATGCTAGAATGGTTTTCTACTCTGAATATTGTTAAGCATATTAATTATAAGAAACAACTGGCTGTAGAAAAACAAGATACAAATTAATAGGTTGTACAGAAGTGAGTGGAATATGTTATTGCATTTTAAACTGTTGTTTGCAACCACTGTATCAAATTATATTACCTACAGTATAATTAAGCTACAGTCAATGGTCTTTTATTAAGCAGTGATACTAAAGGAAACATAGGTAATTTTTAAACTTTGTATCAACTTAAAACTCATTGAGCACATTAAAGGTCTTTAAAGAAATGTAAAACCTAGTATGGAACTGGCAAGTTGAAAGAGCAGAGAAATGTTTCCTAAATGTAATAGACTTAACTTTAATACTGAGTGGTAAAGAATCTTTTCCAAAGTGATGGTAGTACTACTGCATCTTCCACTCTATATACTCCTTTAAAATGTGATCTTCTTACTTCTATCTAGAGGTGGAATCCACCTCTCCATGCCTGGACCTAGACTGACTTTTTATTGGGTTTGACCATCACAATATGGAAGGAAAGATGCCATATAAATTGCATCTATCACAGATATCACTCTTAACAAATCAGCTCATTTCTGTTTTAAAAGTCCAGGTGATTCTGTCAGAGAATGCACCGTATGGAGGTGCACTGGTTCCACATGGGGGAGTAAAGCAGTCACCCAGATGTCTATCTATCAGACTTATCGGTAGCTCCAGATGCAGCCTTTGTGTAATTTCAGTCACATGAATAACCCCGATCGGGAAACACTCTACTGATCCCAGTCAGGCCACAGAATCAGGAAACACAATAATATGTTTTTAAGCTTCAGTTTTAGAGCGATACCAGAAACCATTGTTTGCATAAAACAAGAATTTTAAAGGCATTATTAAATCATATAGAGGCATCTCAGGAGGTTTACAGTGCTAAATTATTTAACCCTAAGACACCATTGATACACATTTTACAGTATTTTGTTCTCTGTAGTGATATAAACACATATTTGTATTCTGTAATCTAAAATGTAATGAATAAAAATATCACTAGTAATGGCTGTACCCTGAGACATTATTATGTATTTCATCATCTTTCCTGTGTGCCTATTTAAAAAATTTTTTTTATTGTATAAGTGTGTATCTGCTTTCTCTCTTTCACTTTAATAAGATGCACTGAGCATTTTTATGACGTTAAGTATTTTTAAATCATGAGATGATGCTATTTTTGTAAAGTCTTATTACATTAGTGTACATCTGCCTTCTTTTTTTCACTTTAATAGGATGAACTGAGCATTTTTATAACAACCATTTTTGAAATCATAAAATAATGCTACATAAATATTTGTGTGCATTTAATTACTTTATTCAACCATCCTCATTGATATCTGTTAACATTGTTTCCAGTATTTGCAGCACCTCACTTTTGTGATTAGTGCTGTTTATTCCAGCCCCATATATAAATGTGGATGATCATCTATGATTTTTTTGGAAAATATTTCTGACTAAAGGACATGACCATTATTATAACTTTTAAAGAAAAATCATTATTGAATACAAGGGCTAGCCATGTAGAACAACTCTACTTTCATCAAATTTTAGCTCAAGAGTGGCAATCATATGTTATCTAGAATACCAGCATTGATTAGCCAGTAACAGTGACCTGGTACTCTTTTTGAGAAAGACTGTGTGAACATACCTGGGGACAGCAGTGAAGATTTCTAAGATAAATTAGTAATGTTTAACCTCAGTGAAGGATGGAAGCATGTGAGCACATCTGTTTTTTTGTCTACAAACCTAGTTTAGCCAGTTCTGGAACTGAAGATGTATTCACTAATTTTTGCCAATATGAAATGCAAAGACAGTCTTGTTTTTAATATAACACATATTTCCATAATTATAATTGTGGTTGAATGGTTTTTCACATGCTTGACATCTAACTGAATGCACCCTTTTGTGAAGTGGATTTCCAGCATCTTTTATCTATATTCTCAATTCTTTTGCTAATATGAATTCATAAGAATCCCTTACATAAAACAATAATAAGATTTTTTTCTATCATTTCCAATTTGTCATTCATATTTTAATTTTGTTTAAGGCATTTTATAATGAACAGAAATATTAATTTCTATGCAGTGAAATAAATTAATTTTTCCCTTTGTGGTTTTTTTCCTTTAAGTGCATGTTAAAAGCTTCTCCCTGCCCTATGGTCTTATAAATATTTATCTACATATTTTTCTGACATATATTATTTAATTTCCTTATATTTATCTCTTAAATTCACCAGAAATCTAACTTTTTATTTTTCATAGTTAATGAGTCATCTTAGAAAATTTATTAAACAATCTTTTTTCAAAGATGTGAATGTCATCTTCATCATGAACTAGATTCTTAACTATTCTGCTGTTTGTTTCAAGCATTTTATCAAACTCTAACCCAGGAACAGCAATAATAATATGCAATGACATGTATGGCAGTAATAATAATGGGAATAATATTATCTTTTCAGTGACTAAGTTACTGGGCTGGCAACTAGAACTAGATCAACTGGGATTCAAGGAGTCTATTTGCTTCCCCATTGATTGCTTGTTACTCTATAAAGAAAAAGCAACGTGCTTGGATCTCTTCACCAGCACACAGATCTGTCTACCATCAGCTCAACATATCTCTGGGAAAGTGAAAACACCAGTCTTCTCAGTTTTTCCTTGCTGAGCTTTGTCTTGTCAGTATTCCCCATAAACACTCTTTCCCACTGCATACTCTGAATCTGTGGGATGTTCCTTCATTTATTATCACATAATGACTTCCTCTAATGGGTAAAATAAATATAAATTCAAACTTCCTTGAAGAAAATTAACCTATGTACTCTACCCATATTTATATATTTCCTGTGTTTCCTAATACAGAATTAAATTCATGCTTCTTTATATGTAACAGTTTTTTAAAAATTTTTTACTAAGACAAAATCTCTCTCTGTCACACACACACACACACACACACACACACACACACCCTTCAATTCCATTACATTAGGAGTTGATCTTTTATTCACACTGTGTATTTAAGAAGTGGGACAGAGGAGAAGAAAATGGTGAAGTAGTGATCAGCAGCAAAATCCAGCTTCTCAGAGATTTATATTCCAGATACCTGAAAAATAACAACTGGACAAAGAGAAAAAGAGAAGTAGATTGGTGGGAACTGGGAAGAAACAGGAAATTAGAAGCTACAGAGAAGTTGGAGGGATAGACCTCAGTGTGGGGAAAGGATTGAGACAGTTTGGATGCTCTCCTGGGCTCATGGCTCTCAGAGAGGGGAACCTTGCTCTGCAAATGTAAATGCCCAGCACTGGGATGGCTGTAGTGAACTGCAAAAGTGGGACAGAGTTGGCTCTGAGAAGACTCCTTCCACAAGGCAACCAATAGCTGGACAGGGATTGCAGTACAGTGCCAGCCGTATCACCAGAGTGTGTGATACGGTGCTATTTTGGGAAGAGATGGTTGGTTATTTAAATCTGAGACTTAGAACAACTAAAGAACTTCATTCCAGGGCTTTTAGTGTTGCTGCTCCACAATGCCTGGGAGACAGCTGGCAGCACAGTCATGGAGAAGGAGAAGGAGAAAGAGCAGGCTACACAGAGAACCCTTGAGAAATTCGAGCTCCAGGGGAAAGGACATAGGCCCTGCTCCTGCAGTGAGAAGCTAGGCCCAGCTTTGCTCTGAAATATAGACATTAAGTAAGACTTGAGCATTTGACCAGCTGCTGCACACATCCAATAGAGATTTGGCGTCCGACTGCCTTCCCGACCTATCAACATGAGCAAGGAAATACCTCAGCTTGGACTGGAGACACAGAGAGGCTTCCAGCAAAGATGGGGGACCTCCCAAAGATCCAGAGGACATAAAGCTAGGTCACTGTGACTCAGATCCTAGAAGAAACCATTCATTCGAAAATACAGAGACACGTTTTGGTTTTGGAATTTGTTTTCCTCCCTCCCTTCCTCCTTTCCTTCCTTCCTTCCTTCCTTCCTTCCTTCCTTCCTTCCTTCCTTCCTTCTCTCCCTCCTTCCCTCACCTATCTATCTTTCTTTCTTTCTTCTTTCTTTTTCCTTTCCTTTTTCTTCTTCACTGATTTACTGGAGTCTGGGGAACTTTTCTGTGTTCTTTTTCCTTTTAAAATTTTTTCTTATTTCTCATTTACTTTGCTTTCTCTTTTTTCTCTTAATGTTTTTCTTCTTTATTTTTTTCTTTTTCTACTTTTTTCTCTCTTATCTTCTATTTCTTATTTGGAGTGAAGTGGTTCAAGGCCTAAACACAGCTTCCAAAGAAGACGTATTTCCTGCAAAGTTTCTTTGAAAGTTGATGGAGATGTAAGATATTTTCTTTCTTTCTTTTTTTTTCTTGATGTAAGATATTTTCAAAATAGAAGTATTTTCAAGAAATTGATGAACATCAGACAAGTACTCCAAAAAATTCTCAAGGGTACACTGGAAAGAAACACTCCACTGCTGGTGAAAAAAAACTCTACCAGAGTCTTAACAGAATGAATACACCAGGCAGGGTGGGGAGTTAAGCAAAAAAGAGGGGGAAAAAAAAGAAAATCAACAAGAAAATACAATAATATCTTGGTTCATGAATGCTTCTGTTTGCAAACAATTCAGTTCACAAACAAAAGTGTTCAGCAAAATTTTGCATTTGCTCACAAACTCCATATCAGGTTACAAACACGACCACAACAATCTTCTCCACACAAACATGAATACAATCTTCATCAAAATCATAAAACAAATTAAGTTTGTAAATGGAGGTACCACTGTAAAGAGATGACAGCAACAAGAAAATACCTTTCAGTGTGAATGTTTTCAATTTCCCCTTCAAACAACACATATTGGCAGAATGGACCAAGAAACATAATCCAAAAATGTGCAGTTTACAAGAAACATGTTTAATTCAAAAAGACATTTATTGACTAGTGAACAATTGTCCATGCAACAAGAACCTGGAAAAAAACCAGTAATAGCTGCACTGACTTGAGACAAATGCATTTCAACCCAAAAATAATCAAGAGACAAGGAAATGTGCCATATATTTGTTAAAGAAATAATTCAACAGAAAGAGATAATTGTTATCTGTTTCACCAAACACCAGCATACCTAACTTCATAAAATAAACACTGCTGCTACTTCATAAAACAAACATTTTCAGATACAACACCAGAAAAATACCAACACGATTATAACGGGGACCTTAATACCCCAGTGTCACAGAGATCAACTAGACAAAAAAATTATAAAAGAAATATTAGAGTTGAACAGATCCTGGCACAAATAGACTTAATAGATATTGACTGGTACCCAACAGAACACACAAGAGAGTAGTATTCCGCCATAAAGGATAAATCTTAGTGATTTATAGGAGCACAATGGCGAGATAAATCAGATTCACAAGCTTAAATATCATTTGTTGTTTTTTATTTGAGAAACCTAAAATATAAATAAAAAGCAAAATGCAAGTTAGATAACAGGAAATAGTGAGACAGATCCTTTGCCAGTGGGAAGGAGACTCGGAGATACAGGGAAGAGGGAGAGAGAGGAAGTAAAAAGAACTAAGATATGTGCTGTGTCCGTACCACCTCCCCAAGAGGAATGATACCACTATACCCTACAAACACACACTAGCAAAAATTTTTTAAAAGGAAAAAAAAATTTAAAGAAAAGAAAAGAGGAGAGAAAAGGTGGAAGGAAAAGATTATAATTGAAATGAAATGAAAATTGCTCATCCATTGAATGGACTGAGATTAAATTATTCCTCAGAGCTAAGTGACACTCAGCTTTGCTCAGAATTGTAAAACAGGCTATATGTGTTTGATCAAATGTGTGTCACTCAAAATGATCAAATTTTAAATGTATTAATATGGTAAATCATATTAACATGTTTTCTAAGCTTAAAGCAAGTATTGCATAATACCTTTCAATGAAAACTACTTGGTCATACTGAAAACTATTGAATATTAGCTTTGAATTCAGCTTTTTAACCTTTTAAGCTATTTTAAATTGTTTTGTTCACACAACCTTGCTCTGTGATACAGAGTGGAATTTTTCTTTTTAATATGATCTGCTCTGAAGAGTTTTCATTATTTAAGAATTTCTTGAAATGAATTTCTGGTTATAAAAGTTTTTATTTATTTTCCATAACGATAACAAAATGGATTTTAGAACCATTAATTTGACAACCATATTAAATTCCTTCTTATTACTCATGCTGATGTTAGTAATTTATGTTTCTCAGAACCTCAACCATTTACAAACTCTCCCGATATGTAGTTGTATCTTTGGCGTGTATGTGTTTGTGCATGTGTGTGTATTATAGTGAGTGTTTCTCAAGATGGCCCCAAGTTGAGCCATTTTTACAAGTTTGTCTGATGTCATTGATGTTCCTTTCAAGATAGTTGAAAGAGGAAGCCTTTAGAATGTCTCCAGCCTCAGCCACCACTGCAATTAAAACCATATGACCTTAAGCAAGAACTACATAGCAATGCCCATATAATGACACATAATAAAATTACTATTTTAATTTGTCATGAATGGTTTGCTAGGCAGTAATACTTCTTTGTAGTTGATTTTTTTTTGAAACTAAGGTTCATTTTTTCCTTCCCAAATGCTCCAGAATCATGACACATAATAGTGATACTGTCTTTGTAACTCACCATAAATGGTTTATTAGACAACAATACTTTTGGTTTTTATGGATGTGATTGCTTTTTGTTTTTTTCACTAAGACCTAGCTTTTTTCCTTCCACAGCCTTCAAACATAGAGATGTATTTTTTTTTTTTTTTGTCTCTTTAACATTGACCTTTTGGGATTTGTCAGCATTACTAAACTGCTGGTTAAAGTGCTTTAAAATAGAGAAAGTATTGGTACATAGACTATTGTCTACTTACCTAAAATATGAGAAAAAAATGCAAAAAAGGTAACCAGTGTTAAGAAAAGTACAGCCAAGACTAAAAGACTGCAGAAGTCCTGAACATGTGGACCTTATTGAAGTATATTAATTACATCTAGTAAGGCCACTTTGTGAACGTTTCTAAAAGAGGGTTCAAAAATACATTTCAAATATTTTTGTAAGTATTTTTCTTTAGAAAGGGGGAAGTAGTTTAGGTTAAAGAGAACATCCCAAAGATTATATACCCTCTCTAGAGCATCAAAACAGAATCCTTTGCATTTAGAATCCCATGAGATTTTTGCTCATAAAATTTTTAGGGTCCTAGTCATCAAAGAACACTCATCCAATTTATCCTGAAAAGGAAAACAATAAACTTTGGATGAAAGTAGAAATAATGAAAATTTTGATATAGAGTAATAAAGAATAGATGATACATAGTTTTTTATTTCTTTAATAATACTTTTCTATGAAATCTATGCGATTATTCTTCTGTTTCCCTTTCATCAAAAAGTTAGCTCAGTTATTCTATTAACCTTTTAGAATTGTCATACTTTATTTTCAACAAAGTTACAATGGATAAGAACCATTTGACAACTATTAGTAAAAATAAAACAAAATTTCCCTAATTTCAATGGTTGAAGAAACATTTTCTAGTTACTAATATATGCTTTACACACACGCCGACACATAGAGAGAGAGACATACATAGCACACATGGAGGGTATGTGTTTGCATATACACATACTTAAATGCATTATTCTGGAATTCATTTGGCTGATGCATCTTCTTGCCTCTGACAGAAGATTAGAAAGATGTAGGGAGCATTCAAAGTTGCCCACTTCATTTTCTCTAGGAATCTATGGCTTCTTGTCATGGAGGAGGAAACCCTGCAGAGGATGTTGTACATCTTCAGGAGAGCAGCCCACAAGACAGAAAACTACAGGAATCCTGGATTCATGAATCACTCCAGAATATTCATCCACAGGTAAATGACTACGTAAGATCAGGGTACACCAAAAATCACAAAATATCATCCTGAGAGAGACAGTTACCAGAAGAAACTCAGAAAGACTGGGAGCTGGCAAGATAATAAATTAACTAAAGCAACACAACCTAGCACTGAACACACAGTGGCTCAGAGGCAGAGAAGGTTCTTCTCTTCCCATGCAGGAATAAAAGGAAAACTAACATTTTCCTCTAAATACTGCCTCTGACTCAGAGTGGGGAAAACACCCCATGCAGACGGGAGATCAGACTGCAGCAAAATAAATGCAGACAGGGTGATGATTCTCATTCTTTCCCCCTAAGTTGGGCAGGATCAGACCAGGAAGTCATTATATGCCTAGGCCTTCCCTCTCCCCACGTCACTAGAAGAAGCAAGAGGCAGAACCCATCTGGAGCAACACACTTTGCCCAGGTATTATGAACCCCACATTTTATGTAACTTCAAAATGGAAACTACCACTGTGCAACAGAGAGAAGCTGGTTACCACCTTAAATAATCAGGATGCTTTCTGGAAAAGGTGACTGTGACAGAGTAAACAAAAGTCACAAGAGTGAAAGGGAGACACCATCCCAGGTCCTGGGAGATGGAATTCCGGACTGAGAGAAATCCCACGGTGTATGTGTGCTAGTGAGAACACACGAGGTGAGTTACTGCTTTTACCAAGAATAGAATCTCACCATGTCACAATGAGTTCTCCCGTGCCAAGGGTTATTTCAGAGAGTTCACTAGATTAGTTTCTTGATTAGGTCATAGATTGGACTCAGCCTCCCTGTACCCTTGATCACGTCCCACTTAAACCCTCTCCCCCTTTCTCTTGCTTTCTTTCCCCCTCACTCTCCTTAAAAATCTCCTCTCCCTTCCGGACTTGTTTTTTGGTATACAAATACTATCAGCGCAACATAATTTTTATTCTTATTTATTTTGCTTTTTTTGCTCTTTTAGAATATAAATAGTATCTGTGTATATAAAACTGTGCATAGGAACCAATTATTCACTTTTGTTTATATACTGTCTTAAATCATCTTGCAGATTACCCTCACCAAAGGTTATGTCTGGAGTCTTTAAACATTAAATTTTTATTAACTTAATTCTATCTAACTCCTCAAATCTTCTCTTTATTTCCCAACTGTATTTCTTTCCTTTTCCTTCTTTTGCTTCTTTTCCAAAAATACAAGTTCTCAAACATCTTCTCCCCTCTACCTCTACTATAGGTGTAAAAGTATTAAAAACCTGTCCTCCATCTCTTTTATTTTCATCTCTATTTCCTTTTCCTTCCTCTTAATTTTTCTTCTTCCTTTTCCTTTTTCTTGTAATTCTAAGCCTGTTTTTCATAAGTACTGTTCATTTGTCTTCCTGTGTTACTGAAAGATTTGAGACCATTTTGAACAAGTTTTACATTATATGTTAATATATGGTTGGTTCCGTGGAAACTGATATAAATAGGAGTTGTTCCCTTTCCATTAGGCAGTAATACAGACTGACTCTAAACACTTTCAGTACCCTAACTGTACTCCACAGCAAGGACATACCACAGGTAGAAATCCACTTACTAACGACATTACAACAGTAACAATGTTCCCTACCCTAACTGATCTTCAACTTTCAATCCAAAACACAAGAATCATGAGAAAAGGCAACAAGGTGGCTCCGAAAATTTATAACTTCCCAAAGTTGATCACACAAACACTGCAGTAAATAAGCTTCCAGACAAAGAGTGTAAAAAATAAATAGTTAAAGTGATTAAAATGATCAAAGAGAAAAATAATCAGGTGAGTAAAGCAATTACTAAGGTCTTCACTGAACTTAAAGAAGAGGTAAATAAGCCACTGAATAAATGAATAAAATGATTAATGAGTTTGATCATACCAATAAGTAATTGAATGAATCAAGAAACATAGCACAGGAAATGAATGGTCACTTCAGTGAAAAGTTAGAGATTTTGAAAAGAATCGAGCAGAAATTAAAAACTATATCAGTAAACATGATCAGTCAGAGGATATATTATCAGGACTGGAGAATAAGGCTAATGTAACAAAATTTATTCAGGAATACTAAAAAGGCAAAATAAATAGTCATAAGATGACCCAAGAGCTCTAAGGTTAGTCAAAAAGACCAAAGTTAAGGATCATGAGAATCAGAGAGAAGGTAGAGTCATTCTCATGCCATAAAAAATATGTTCAATAAAATAATTGCAAAAAAATTTCCAAATCTAAGGAATGATATTAATACTCATATAAATGAGACATTTGAAATCCTAAATAGACATGACCAGAATCGAACCTGCCTATTAAACAGCATTTTCAAAATCTCAGAAATTCAGAATAGAGAGGGAATGCTAAAAGCTGTTAGAGAAAAGCACCAAATAACTTACAAAGGGAAACCTATCAGAATAACAGCACATTTCTCAACACAGAACTTAAAAGCCAGAAGACCTTGGATTAAAGTTTTCCAAGGTCCCCCCCAAAATAATTGCCAACTCAGATTACTGTAACCTGTAAAGTTATCCTTCAGAATTGATGAAGAAATAAAGATTTTCTACAACAAAGAGAAACTAAAAAAAAAGAAAAATTCATGACATCCAAAACAGCACTGAAGTAAATACTCAAGGGAATCTTATGTGGAGACAAATGCGTCAACACTAACAAAGAGCCCAAAGAAAAGGGTACATCCAAGTGGGAATGCGTTATAAAAACCAGGCACTGGAAAAAACAGTATGACAGGAATCCATAGTGATACTTTAGTATGAATACTGCCAATGAGAGCACAGGAATTAGTAGCAGCAGTAATGATAATAATAAAAACTTCAATAATAACACTCAAGGTGAATGTCTTTCAATTAAAATACAGAAACTGAAAGATTGGAGAAAACCCAAAACCTGTCTATTGTCTGAAAGTGGCCCAGTGCACATTTGCACACACACACAAACACACACATGCATGTGCACACACCCAGTACAAAAACTGAAAGTGAAAGGATGGAAAATAATAATATGTGCAGTTGAAACTTGAAAGCAGGAGCAGTAGCTGTTCTAATTTCTGACAGCCTTGGAAACTGGTCAGAAAAAAAAGGTCATGACATATTTGTAAATGAGAAAATTCACCAAGAAGAAATAACAATCATAAATACATAATGCACTAAATGTCGGCACACCCAGTTTCTCAAAACAAATACTGCTTGACATAAGACAGATATCAATACTCCTGTTAATACCTATCAATTTAATACCATGCTCTTATAAATAGTTCAATCAGGCAAAAAGATCAATGAAGTAATATCATAGCTAAACCACACCATAGGGGGAAAATGATAGAATAGATATTTACAGGATATTTTGCCCCACAATACAGAGTACACATTCTTTTCAACAGTCCATAGCACTTTTTTTTTTTTGTACCAGGGACTGAACTCAGGACCTTGTGCTTGCTGGGCAGGCACTTGTGCTGCTGAGCTAAATCCCCCGCCCTATAGCACTTTTTTTTTTTTAAATCACAAAATTGCTTAATTTTATCAGAACTTTAGAAAAAAACCAATACATCTCAAATACATTTAAATTTTCATGAAATTAAAAGAGAAGCACTTCCAAACTCTCTCCATGAAGCCCATGTTATCAAAGACTTAACAACAAAGAAAATTACAGACCAATGTCCTTAATAATATGGTATCTGTGATGCAAAAATCCTCAATAAGGCATTTGCAAACAGAATTCAAACAAATTATCAAATGGATCATACATTATAACAAGTAGGCTTCATCTCATAAATGCAAGTGTACCTCAATACAAGTAAATCACTTCTAAATGTAGTACCCCACATAAATAGAATCAAGAATAAAATCATGTAATCATCTCAATGATGCAGAAAAAGAATTTGATAAAATTCACATTCCTTCATAGTAAAAAAACTGATAAAAATATATGTAAAAGTTTTTGCCTGAATCTGATAAAAGCTATATAAGATAACCCACTGCCAGCATCACAGTAATGGGGAAAAACTGAAATCATTCCTTCTACAATCATAAATGAGACAAGGATGTCTGCCCTTATCACTTCTGTTCAATATAATACTAGTCAAAATTTTAGTCAGAACAATCAGGCAAGGGAAAGAAATAAAAGGGATATAAACAGAAAAGGAAGAAGTTAAATTATATCTATTTGTAGAGGACAAGATTTTCCACATAGAAGCCCCAAAAGACTCCACTAAGAGACACATAGAGCTAATGAACAAATTCAGCAAAGTGGCAGGATACAAAATCAATACACAAACTTCCAGAAAGATGGTGGAGTGGTAAGCATAGAGAGAATCTCTCCACGATTTGGTGTCCAGACACTCACTGGAGTATAGCAATAAGAGGAAGAGAAAAAGGAAGAAAATGGATCCCCAGGTCCCAGGAAGGATCTGAAGTGAGAACTGAATTCCACAGAGAGAGATAATCTAGAAATCCAGCAATAATAAGAAATCCAGGCCTACCACTGCAAGCCCAGGGTGAAGAAGCCACATCTCCTCAGAGAGCTAACAAACACAGGCCCGAGAATAAGCCATGTCCCATGGTGAGCCCACCCAAAGCAAGTTCGGGAGACATAGGTACAAAAGAAATTGGAAGGCACACACCTGAAATTTCAGAAATGATAGCAACTGAGGTAATCAAACAACTTAGTACTTACATTGTTTAATTAATTTTGCATGTCCATATCTCACCAGAACAAGTCCAGGAGACATAGACGTAGAAGAATTTAGAAGAGACACACCTGAAATTTCTGAAAAGATAGAAACTGAAGTAAAGAAACAACTTAGAACTTACATTGTTTGATTAATTTTACATTCCTGTATCTAGTAGTCTGAACGACTATTTGGAGGATAACAATGTGCACTATAATAACTATTGTTGATTACCTTTTGTCTTGTTTTTGGAATCCAAGGTCACTCTCATTGTACTGTTTTGTTTGTTTTATTGTTTTGCTTTATTCTCAATACACAAAAATCAATAGCATTCCAGGACATTAATAATGAATGCACCAAGAATGAAATCAGAAAAACAATTCCATTAATCCTAACTTTAAAAAATTAAATATCTAGGAATAAACCTAAACAAGGAGGTGAATGGCATCCATCACAAAAACTAAAGAACCTTGAAGAAAGAGATTCAAGAGGATGTTAAAATATGGAAAGATGTTTCCTATTCCAAAATATGTAGAATTAATATCATTAAAATGGCCACATTACCAAAGCATAAAGTAGATTTAAAACAATTCATATTAAAGCAGCAAGAACATTCTTCACAGAATTAGAAAAGTCCTAAAATATATATGGAAGCAGAAGAGATGCAGAATGGCCAAAGCAATTTTGAGCAAAATGACCAAGGAGGTAGGTATCACAAGTCTGGATTTCAAGTTATACTATGAAGCTTTAGTAAGTCAAACAGCATGGAACTGGCACAAAAACAAACATGTGGGCCATCGGAATAAAACAGAGACACAAAAGTAGTCAAAAACATATGCTAGATAAAAGAGAGCCTCTTTAACAAATAGTTCTTGGAAGATTGGTTATCCACATGAAGAAAGATAAAACTAGAACCATATTTCTTACCCTGAACTAAAATCAATCAAGATAGATCCAAGGCCTAGATAAAATTTAAAAAATGAATTTGATGAAAGATAACATAGGAGAAATAATTGAAATTATAGGCAGAGACAAGCACTTCCTGAACAGAACTCCAGTAGTGCAAGAAATAATAGCAAAGGTCAACAACAGAATTACCTCAAATTAAAAAAAAATTCAGCAGAACAGTGTGAACAATCATCAGAATTAAGTAACAACATACAGAATGGGAAAAAACTTCACTAGTTACTCATCTAATAGAGGACTAATTTCTATAATACATAAAGAACAAAAAGGAAACTTCCCAAAACAAAAGACTAAGTCCAAAATGACCAAATGAACTGAATAGACACTTCCCTAAAGAAGAAATTCAACAAATACATGAGAAAAATATTCATTATTTTTAGCCATTAAGGAAATACAAGTGAATCAAAATAACTCTGAGATTCCATTCAATTCCAGTCAAAATAGCTGTGATCAAGATCCCAAAGAATCAACAAATGTTAGTGAGGATGTGGATGAAAATGAACTTTTTTACATTGTTGGTGGGATTGTAAGCTAGCACAACTCCTGTCAATATCAATAAGTAACATCCTCAAAAAATTAAAAACAGAAATTCAAGTTGACTCAGTGATGCTTCTCCTAGGTATCATTCTCAATAGAGACAAAAGCATCATAAATATCATGATAAATTCATATCCATTTTTTATGACAGTGAAATTCGCTACACCTATGCTCTGGAAACAGCCTAAATACCCATCAACAGACAAATGAAGAAAAACATGAGAATAGGTAGATAGATAGATCAATAGATAGATAGCCAGTCAAGACTTTGAATACACATTTCAGCATTTCACTTTACTAGTAAATGACTGGAAGCTAATGACTACCACTTTTAGTATGTCTTGTAGTTGTAGAGGAAAAAGGTAACATATTAATCTCAC
Organism: Hydrochoerus hydrochaeris; assembly: GCA_004027455.1. Lineage (NCBI taxonomy): Eukaryota > Metazoa > Chordata > Mammalia > Rodentia > Hydrochaeridae > Hydrochoerus > Hydrochoerus hydrochaeris. Next base: position 318,483 of record PVLA01001024.1, read on the forward strand.
AAAGTCTCAATAAATTTAGCATAATTTATGCTTTTTTTCTTTTCCTGACATATATATTTTGGTGGTCTTTTTGTCTCTCTGTCTCTGTCTCTGTCTCTGTCTGTTTCTGCATCTTTGTTTTTTGTTTTTCTATCACTCTCTCTGTCTCTCTTTCACTCTCTCTCAAGAACATCTAGGTGAGGAGCTAAAGATGGCCAATCAGTGAGCAACAAATACAGAGCCTCCCAGGGAGAAACAACTCATATGCCAGATTAAAACATCCTGGAGAGATCCAGACAGAGGGAGATGGATCCTCTTGACACAGGAAGAAATTAAAATGAAAAAAGCTCGTCAAACACCTAGTCTCAAGGCTACAATCGGAACAACTAAAATTAGTGGACATGGCACTTTCCCTGCAACCCACCGAGCCGACAGAACTCGTGCCAGCTGCAACCCGCTGTGACCTGCAAAACCCCCCAAACTCATTCCCGCCACAACTCACAGGAGCCACAGCTGCACTGAAGACAGGGTTGGTGAGCTCAGCAGAGAACAGCCAGTGAAGGGACCTCCATTAATCCACGGTCAGTGCTGGGAATAAGACCCCCGCCTCCATGGGAAGGGGGTGACCAAATGGACGACATGTTGGAACTGGGCAGGAGGAGCCTGAACTAGGAACAGCAGTGACTTAAGTTGGTTGCTCCCTCTCCAGAGCAGATTTGTGGGATTTCCTTGGTTACGCCCCTGGCCAGGACCCAATAAGCCATCCCAAACCGATTCCCTATGTGTATCACACACTAACCTGGTGAAGGCCCCTGAAGTTTGACTGGCCCAGTGGAGAGGGGCAGCATATGCAGCCTCTGCTTACACCTCAGTAACAAGAGCAAACAGGAGAGGACAGAAATCCCTCGCCAGCATGCTTCAGAAGAACCATAACCAACAAGGAAAGAGGCTGGGACCTTCTTTATACACCTGTATGGAAGAAACCAAAAATATGACAAGAGAAAGAAAAAAGAAAAATCCCCAGCCCCAAACCCTGAGAACACTTATCCAGGAGAGGAAAAAACAAAAGAGACTGAGGGCAGCAAATATGCAACATCTGACACAGCTTCAATGGACATTAAGAGATATCTTTGGGACCTTGTAGATGAACTCAGAACTGAGCCATTAAATCAGGTAAAACAAGATATAAGTAGATTAATAAAAGAACCTCTCTAGAAGACACAGATGGAAGAAAGGAGGAATACAAAAAAAGGACAGAAACATTAGATAAAGAATATAAAGAAAATTTAGAATACATGAAGCAGATTCAAAGAGATTACCAGGAGATTAAAAACTCCACTGAAAGCTGGCAAAACTGCTTGAAAGAAACTAAGGATAGACTATCAAAACTTGAAGACAAGTTTGCAATGTGTGATCATGAAAGGAAATATCTCTTAAAAATAACAAGGAAACAGGCAGTAACAATACAAAGGCTAGAAGACGACAAGAGAATCTATAATTTAAGAATAAGAAACATGAACAAAGAAGCAGGAATAAAAACAGATGAATTACAAAGGCTATTCATGGAAATAATTAAGGAAGACATCCCAAGCATGGGAAAAGAAAAGGATATTCAGCTATGTGAGGCATATAGAACTCCAGCCACCTACAACCAAAACAAATCTACACCCAGACATATAAAAATCAAGATGCCAGAAATTCAATATAAAAACAGAATATTAAAAGCCGTCAGAGAAAAGAAACAGATTACCTATAAAGGAAAGCCCATCAAGATCACAGCAGACTTCTTGACACAGACCAGCAGATCAAGAAGAGCTTGGAGCAAAGTATTTAAAGCCCTGAAAGAAAATAACCTCCAGCCCAGATTGATGTACCCTGCAAAACTGTCACTAGAAATTAATGGAGAAACAAGATGCTTCTGTGACAAAGAGGAACTGGGGGAATTTATGACCACCAATCCAACACTACAGAGAATACTGAAGGAGAAAAAAAATAACAGGATTTTTGGAACAATGGCAGAAAGGCCTCAATGAACAGGGCAGGCAGTAGAATGAAGGAGAAAAGTAGACAAACAATGGCAGAAAAATAGCACAGCAGAAATGAGGCAGAGAGGGTTGGCTATAATCTCTAACATAGATGGCCTTGATACACTAAAAAAACAGACAGGCAGAGTAGATCAGGAGGTAGGGTCCATTGAGATGCTCTGTATAGGAACTAAATCAACCTGAGAGAGGTTTATGGACTGAAAATCAAATATAAGAAAACATTGCTCTATGTGACAGGGAGCCAGAGAGAAATAGGAGCAAGTCGACCAGCACCTGCAGATAGGTTGGAAAGACAGGATACTCGTGCAGTAGAGAACTACTCAACTATAATGAAGGAAAACCTTGAGGCTTTTGTAGGTAAAGGAATACAACTTGAGATCAAGTTCAGGAGTGAGAAGGTTCAGAACCACTTACGTAAAAGGCAGGTTGCCCCCCACAATCTAAAAACTGAAGGAGTTGGTGGGACACAAAATGCACAGCACCCTGTGGAAGTGAAAGGGGAAGAATAGCCTAAAAAAAGAAGGCAGAGGATATTGTTAATAGTGTACCAGGATTTAAAACCCACATTACTCACACCACTCTGCTTAGATGGATTATATTCTGTTCCAGTTTGTCTACTTGTACTAGATGTGAGGGCACAGTCAGTTATCCTGAAAATAGCTGGATATAGTACAATAATCAACCTTAATTTCCTATTAACTTAATCAGAAGCTCTCTATAACGTACACTGTTTTACCATGACTTATCTTAATTGAATCTGGTTTGTTAGATAGCTGTTTTGTATTGATAGATTTTATTCAAAGCTGTTATGATTGATAGTATCAAGTCTGAGAGTATAGGCAACTGCACTGAAGATGACAAGATTCACTAGAATATCCTGCCTTTGAAGTTTACCTGCCTTTGAAGTTTACAATGTCTACAATGTTTTATTTTTACTAATCTGCCTACAAGGTTTTATTTTTACTAACATTTTGTTATGTACTGTTATATTCAATTATACTGCTATATTCAATTATGCCTGATGATATAGACAATTCTATTGAAGATAGTAAGAGACAACACAATAACCATTGTAGATCACCTTATACTGTGGTTGTATATGATTTTTTGGTTTCATGTTTTTATAGGAATTTGTTTTGTTTTGTCTTGCTATGTTTTGTTTTTCCCTCTAATACAGAAAGGACAGAAATAAATGTAGAGACTCATGCATGTGTAGCTGTTTACAGTCTCACTGTTTGAATATCTACTTTGTATGCTTTAATTTTTGTAACTTGAACAACTATTTCTAAGAGGACAATATGTAATATATCAATTAGTGATTTATTACTGTTTATATCTATTTTAAAATTATGTATTCCACCCTTTTTATGTTTTTTTTCTCTTTAAATAAAAAAAATCCAAAAAAAGAAGATCTAGAGACATAAAAAAGACATAGAGAAGAAATCATATCAGTTGCAGAAAAATGGATGAATCTTGAGACAATAGTGTTATATAGAATAAGTCAGACACGGAAAGCTAAAAATCACATATATTCTTTTATACTATAAATGTGAAATATAAATTAATTATAGAGTAAAGGGAGTAGCAGGTGCCAAGAAATAAGGAGTTACACTTCTTGGAGAATGGGAAGGGGCTCAGGGGAAGAGGAGGGGTAAGGGTAGAGGTTAAGAGATAGAAAATGAACCAGAAACTATATACGAATAATTATATAATTAACATTTATAACTATTTTATTTATATTTATGAATATTTATAATTATATATACCAAGCCTCCCAAATCTAATTGTTTGGTATCACAAACATATATTAATTTAAAAAGAAGAGTTCTACATACGGCTCAGGAGAAAAACTCTGGTGTGTCACACTAGGAAAATGATTCTCAACTGCACATCAGAGTAACTTGGAGAGTTTTAAAACTAAACAAAACAAAACATTAGGAGAAAGTCTTACTTCATCAGTGTAGGATGTTTTCTGCGGGCAGACATTTTTGGAGAGTACTACAGGTGAATCTACAGTGTACCCACGCTTGGGAATTTTTGTTCTTGGGGTTTGAGAATAGATGTGTGGTCTGTAACAGTAAGTGACTTACCTGAACTCTTCTTTAATTCTTCTCTAGTCTCTTTTTCCTTTGGCAAATTTTTGATGATTCATCTTTAGTATCTGTCTTGAAAGCACATGAACACATGGAAAGAATCATACTGCTTTTCTGCTGCCCCCTGAGGACATAGGCTTGGAAAGTACTGATAGCTAAGAAAACCCCATGCTCCAGATGTGTTGGAGAAGTATGTGGAAAAGATCAGAAGAAGATGAAGAGATTGTGAGAGAAAGAAGAAATGTACTAATTCTCCTGTCATGTGAAGGAAAGCCTACACACAAATGAATTTTGTGGACTTGGGAAATCAGGGTCTAGAAAAGAATTTAAAGTAGAATTAAGGTTTTAAATGGCCAACAGTAGACCAAAGTACAAAAGATGAACTTTTAAAAAAGACCTGGAAAGTGGATGCATTCCCGCTGTTAATTTTCTTCCAGGGAGACAAAATGCTGTGAATGCCAGCATCAGTGTGGGGCAGCTGGGCAGTGTGGAGGATGGGAATTGTCCTTGGGATACAGAAGAACTAATGTTGTGAGTTAAAACTTGACAGGTGCTGGATTTGGGCCATTGGCACATACTGGCTGGCATCTTGTGTAGGTTGAAAAGATGAAGATGTTCTCTTTTTTGCATTCCTTAAGGTTTAGTTTATTCAGCATTTCCTTCTGGAGCTCAGTAAAATTCAGCCTCAGTCTTTGCGCAGTCTTGGTGCTAGAGAAACTGCAAGTACAGTGCTGGAGCAGTCATTGTACTTCTGGATTTTTGTATATAGTCTCAGTGTTTTCAGCATGTGCCCTTACTGTGATACTTATGTAGTCCTTGGTCTGTGGAAAGCATACAATAGTCTCGGAGATCATGAACCTCAGCTTCAACCCCTGATTGTTTAATAGATGCAAAGTGATAAGATCAAAGCAACAGGAACCCTCACTGTTGAATTTTCGAATTGGCTTCACTTGTCTCCAAGCAACTCTCTAAGTCTCTAAAGAATAATAAGTAAATTAAAATGTAAAATAAATGTGACCTATATTAGTGAGGCCTTTTGGGCCTCTACTATTCCCAAAGATGCAGCTCTGGGAAATTCATCTTGGTTACTCTGGCAGAGACATAAGGAAGTGCAGAATGTAAAAAGCAGCTGAGGTACGGAGAAGGTTCTCTGAATCTATCCAAACAAATTTTACATCAGTTCTGAAGGGGGAGGTAAAGGAGGGGAAGAGAGTTGTGGTAAATCTGATCCTTACCAGTATAGCACAATTCATTAGAATGGGCACTGGGAGGCGGATCTCACTCCTCACTGCATCCTCCCATTGCTAGGTAGAGTCACCCAACCAACACTAGGGAAAAAATCATATATTTCACAAGGTGGAATACACATGCCTTGAATTATTTCATAGGTATTTCATGGATAATTTTGCAGACAGATATAGAATTTCATCAGTAGTTCACTCATCCAGTGTGTAGCCTGATATAGAGAAGGAATTGTTGCTACATTTCAATAATTTGTGTAGCCTAAAGGAAAGCAAGAGGGCCATGACATGGTGTCCACCCTTCAGGAACAACAGCCAGGTTCCAGAGGCTTTCTCCTATGTTCCATGATGAGAAAGCAGTTCATGTTCTAGAAAAGTAAAGATGAGACACATAGGATTCCCTAGCACTGTGAAAGCACTGAAGAAGTCACAGTGGTTTGGGGAGAAAAAGGGACCTGCTGAGGAAAAGACCCAGACTCCTAGTACCCTAATGGCTTCTCCTCTGGCTGGGAGTAACTGAGATAAAACAAAACAAAACAAACAAATAAACAAACAAAAGACACCTCAGGTTTGTGTGTGTCTATTTCTGTATTTATTTTGGTGTATATGTTTTTCTGTGGGTATTGCAATTAAAAATGATAAAAAGTCATATGATTGAAACATCTTATGCTGATTTTTAATATGTCATTTAAACCTGGCACATATCATTTAATGTTTTTCTGATTGACAAACACTGACTGAAGTATTTTAAATGGGAAACAATGTGATATATATGTATACAGGCACATGTAGAATACAATATATATGTGAGTGTAGGAGCATAATATATGAACTCTAAACTTTGAGAAGACTAATAAAAAGGCACATTGTAAAGAAAAATTCTGATTTTCTCCTCCAGAATACCCTTCTTATCTGCTCAGTGAAAAAACAAAGGTATTAGCTGTTAAATTTAGAAGTTTCTCTGCTTCTGCAAGACAGAGAGATTTTGATAATTAGTGAATACAAGTTAACTCTGACCCTTCCTTTTTTCTGAGATAGAGCCAACGAATTGGATGAAAAGAGAATAGTAGACAGGACTGGCAGGGCAGAATCCAGACCTTGAAAGATGAATGAATTAAGATATAAGTAGACTGTACTTTGCTATCTAGATTTTGAACAGGAAGCAGCCCCAGGACAGGGTCACACTCATTAGGAGACACTGAGTGTCACAGGATGCTGAATATTAGGGTGAGAAGACCACTGGATGGCAAGGGCTAGGGTGAGATGAATGACATCAGTTCACAAAAGTGGAGGGTCAGATCCCATCTTTAATTTAAATTTTGATAATTTGTTCACAATGATTTGCTTGTATATATTTTCATTTAAAAAATATTATATTAAAATACTATCTTGAGTTTCCTAAGCTTTTAGTACCAATGACTTCTGTGCTCATGGCAAATGCTTTTGTCACCTCACTCCAATCCAGTGCCATTAGCTCCCCAGAACAGAGCATGTAGAGGATGGTGAATCAGAGGCCCTACCAGGGATAGCATGAGCAAGCAGCTGGGACTTGTGGCTGAAGGCTGGATGATAGACATCCAAGCCAGGAACTGGGTATAAGATATGACTTATCCTCAAGGGAATTTCATCTTTTATAAAGTACTCCAGCATAGAGGTGTCTGGTTTACCTACTGTTCCATAATACATATTGTGGTTTGGAAACCATAATAGAGAAAACAAGAAGGACACTTCCCAAATAAGAAGTTGAAGGACAAAAAGAAAGGAAAAACTTCTGTCTCCTAAAAGTAGCAATGATTCAGGATGCAGTCCCCCACATCTTGCTATGTTGGACAGATGTCACACTGGACAAAGTAGGAGACAAAGCCTACACAACAATTACTATTCACTCTATCAGTTAAACAATAATTCCAAATTTAACAAGAAATAAGTGAATTAGGCTGATCATTTTGAAAATCAGCAGAAATGGATAGGCATTGAGACACAAGAAAAAGCATACAATACTATAATGTTGTAAGTTGCCAGTAGATTAAGTTTGTTTCATGCATGTTTTAATGAAGAAACCTTCAGCTGCAGGAGACAAAAGCAGAATACCTAACACAGACTTAAAACAAGAAGGCATTGAATATTCTTGGAAGGAAGTTATAAGTAAATGTCTCATAGATGGCTCTGTTATCCTTTGGTATGGTGTTAAATCTTCATACTGAGCCCTTTTTCCTCAAAACTCACCATGGCAACTTTGGGCATCATAGGACCTCTGGTGCTTAGGTGGGTGTAGACAGGGGGTAGAGGAAGAGCTATTAAGAGAAAGATCTCTTTGAGCTCTGTCTTTTTTTTCTATGGAAGGTGTTATGGTTTATGTCTGGATGTCCCCCAAAAGCCTCATATGGTCATGGGGGCAGGATTCTAGAGTTTGTGATTCATTCATGATCCAATACTAAGATTAAAGATGTGAGTGCCACACATATGGGTAAGGCCTACCTACAATATAAGGGACAGAAAGAGTCTTGTATTCGTGCTCCTCTCTTTTTGCCCTTGTTGCTTTTGGTATCTGTCACTGTCATGAACTATTGCCTTCTGACATCAGCCATCCTGAGTTGGACCAGTATATTATGGACTGAAACCTCCACAAACTGTTAGCTAAATAAACTTTTTCTTCCTTCATTTTGAGTGTCAGGTATTTTGCCTCAGCAAAGAAAGAAAAGTAACTAGGATAGAAAGTAAGAATTCTTTCCTACAAGCATCCACACTGACTTCCACTTCTGTCTCTTTGTCAAACTGGATAGCATGACCATATGTTGCAAGCAGTTTCTCAGAAGAAAATAAAATGCTTGCCTTTTTAACCTCTGTAGTTGTAAGAAACTATCAAGAGTAAAGAAGATGAGAATAATTATTGGGGACCCACCTAAGTGTTTGTCACACACCAAAGTTCATGGTTTTATAATTTGTCTGTTTTATATATTCACTTCAAGACAGACAGAGAGAGAGGAAGAGAGACAGACAGACAGAGAGACAGAGACAGACAGAGAGACAGAGTGAGAGAGAGGAGAAAAATTAGATAAGAAAAACCAAACACCATAAAATCTCCATATGGACAATTATAAGCAGTATTTAGCTCACAAGCTTATGGATCAGCTGAGTTTGTTGATAAGCTTTAGCTTATCTCAGCTGGGGCCCTCGTGTACCTGTCTGGGAAGTATACTGGTCTCTACCATGTAGACTTGGCTCTGCACTGCATAACTCTCTTCTGCCACTTGGGACCAATATGCTAAATCAAGCATTTTTTTCTTATAGCAAAAAACAGAGTGTCAGTAGAAAGCTCATTGTGCAAATACATTTCAAGTCCAAACTTGTGTCATTCTATGAGCACCTTGTTCATTAAAACAAGTCACAATATAGTCCAGAATCAAGGGTAATGAAGTAATCACTCCATGGAAGGAAAGAATAGAGACTAAATTTCCCATCAAAGACAAGTTAGAGGAGGAAAAGAAGCAAACAAACAGGAACAGAAAACCTAGAATCAGATAGCAGGAAACTAATGTTGGTTGTAACAATTTATGCTAATGCAGTACTATCTTTCTAATACATCTCAAAAAAGATATAGACTTAAAAAGGTTTAAAAAAAGAAATAATAAAATAAGTAGGAAGCATGTTCAAAATAACGATATTGATGATAACAATTACAATAAAATTAAAGTGCCATCCAGATGTAGGTAAATTCAATGTAAATGCATCAAATGAATAAAAATTAGCTTTAAACTCAAGGCTATAAAGTTACAATGTTAATGAATGTTTACTCATAGCAAATGAGTAGTTATTAGTGAATACTTATGCATATAATTTGAAATGCCACAAAAATATAAAGCAAATCTGAAAACACAAACATAAATTGTCAAAACTGACCTACAAGATTTTAGCATATTCTCAGTCTCACACAGAGAGAGTAAAGCAAATAGGAATATATAAGAATGTTATATATAATAAAGTTGATTTATAGGATAGAAGAATTTTATTTTACAAATAAAAATGCTTATTTTTTTCAAAATCTAATAGCATATTTTACTGTGTGTCATGAGAAATTTCAATTAGTATATAAGATGCACAGACATGTTTTTTTAACTCCAATACAATAATATCAGGATTTAATTAAAATTTGCTTAACAAAACACACAAACACTTGGATTTAAAATAGCACCATAAAAATAAAGCAAACCAACACTACAATAAATTCCAGGCTAAAGCAGAAATAAAGCCCCAATTATAGGTTAATTGGTCAATAATAATGATACTACATATGAGAAGTTCTATTTAAAGCAGGTCACAAGGCTGGCTGAATCCAGAATCAAGGAGTGGTGAGGGAATCAGTCCCATGAGCAGGACAGACTAATGTACCCCACAAAGAAAAGGAAGGGCAGGAAAAGACATTGCTTTAGAAAAAACTAAGTAAGTTAGGGTTGCTTATTTGTCTCTTTCTTTTTCTCTCCTTCTTTTTCTAAGTGTAAAACTATATTTGTGAAAGACTATTAAAAAAACAGTAAATGAAATAAATGAACAAAAGATTCAAGTCAAGGAAATACAAAAGAAAGTGTTCAGGATAAAAGCCTAAATTAATGTATCAGAAAACCAAGTTCAAGAGGCGGCTCTCTAAATAGTATAACCCAATAGAGTAAAATGTTCACAATGTAATCAAGGGAGAAAATGAAAATTACTAATATAAAATACTAAACAGAAATAAAATAATGCAGTAGATGTGGAAGAAAATATAATAATTAAGAGCACATGCTCTTTAAATATTTATGTAAATAAAATTTAAAATGCATTAGTTTAAATTCAGAACAACGTGCTTAAGAAAATATAAACTACTATGCTTTCTTAAGAAGTCTAAAACTTTGGGTTTGGGAAATATAGCTCAGTGGTAGAGCACATGCTTGTCTGGGCTGAGCGATGGGGCAGTTCAATACTTAACATGACAAATTTTTTAAAAGGTACAAAATTTTAAATGAAAAGATAATCTTAAGAGTAGATGAGGAAAATTATTATTCAGAATATAGAATAATGCTTCTAATCCTTTAGGATCCTCTGAGGTTAATTCAATAAAGTCCAAACCCAAAAGTAGCCATTGGTAAGAGAGAGGATTAGAAGAAGCCATGTAGTTCTAGCACAGAAAGTCACAGAAGAACATTCCTTCTGTTTGTTTCTTGGCTTTTAGCCTCTGCTTTTTCATTTTCTACCCCCAGGAAAACTCTTGCCAGCAGCCGACAAGGATCTGCAGGAGCCAAACTTGGAGGAAATACCTTCTCTTACTGGAGGCTTTGTAAACCCGGGAATATGAGGCAAAATGTTCTCATTCTTCAGCCTTCAGCCTGTACATGGGCATAATCACTGAAATGTGCAGACAAACAGCATAGCTCAGCTCAAGTCCATGTTTTGGGAGCAAAGGGCTAAAAACCAGAGTCCCAGAAAACCAAAAGTGATGAGGGAAATCTCAGTAGAAAATGGCTTGGAAACTCCTGAGTTCACTTTTAAACTGCTCATGATGGATCTGATTTTTATTGGTTATTGAACTCTCAGTAGAACTGTCACCAGAAGAAATAAAAAAGAAAAAAATTTATAAAAACTTTAAAACTGGAAAATACAATAACTGAAATTAAAAATGTACTAAATGAATTGAATAGTAGATTTGAGTCAGCATAATAAGGGAGTACTATCAACCCAAAATCATGCATGCAAAATACTTTTCAGGAATTAAAGTCCAATGTTTTCTAAGATTAGAGAAACCTAAGCATTGTTACCAGAAGATTTGTTCCATAAGAATTTATGAATTTATTTTTCATAAAGAAAGAGAACTTTTCATGAAGACAAAGAATAATTTGGTAATAAGGGTAATATTCAATGTCATTAGCAATTTGTAGGATGAAGATTAAAACCACAGTGACATACAATTACACATCCCTTCAAATAATGGAAATATGTATTTCACAAATATATATAAATATGCACATATGTAGATGTGTACACATGTACACTCCCATGTATGCACACACTGTAGTATCAAATACTAAAACTCTAACTGAAATTCTCACACATTCCTACTATGGAATAGAAAAGATGCATGCACTATTACAGAAAACATGTTGACAATTTCTTATAATGAAGTCAAATTATGTCATCTGATTTAAAAATTCCATCTCTAAGTATTCATCCCAAATAAACAAAAAATTTCTTACAAATGTATTTGCACAAACTTAAGAAAAATCTGATTTACTATGTTGAGTGGAAGAAGATCACTCTGCAAAAAATGCATAGAGTATGATTCCATTTCTATGTAATTCTTAAAGAGAAAACTATGATGAAGGACAAGTCAGTGGCCAGGGATGAGGTGAAGGTATAATCTAAAGGCCACTTTTTAGAGTGTTGGAGATAGTCTGTGGCCTTATTGTGGTTGTGGTTACATGAAACTGTTTATGCATGAAACTCTATGCATAAACATGACAATTTTACTGTATGATGTTTTTTAAAGTAAAAATTTTAAAGTAACTATAAACTCTCCTCTAAATGGGAGTGGTGGTGCTAGAGTTTGCTAATAGGAAATTACCTTCCTGGTTTCTTCTCCTTTCACACACTTAGGAGATAAGAACAAGAGAAAAAAAATCAAAAGGACATGACTTTTCTATGCCACTAGTATTGTTGTAATTATTAATAATTTATTTATTTATTTTTAGCAGAACAACCTCTAGGATAGTGGACAAGAAATTGGTTCAATATTTACCTCAGATGTGATAGCTAGAAAATATACTACTGTTACTCCTCATAGGGTGAACACAATGAAAGATGTTACCTTGAGCATACGTGGGGACTGATCTTGTCAGAGAATCCAGAGGGCCCTTCAGTGTGTGTCCTTGTAGAAGTCACCTCCCATAATAACCTGGGAAAGCTAGTTCACAAATTCAAGGAGATGGACAGTGTTTAGGGGAGACTTCTTGGCAGCCTAAAGAAACCTGGGGGAGCTTTCTAGGTGCTGTGAGGGCCTCAAACTACTGCATAAAAGATTCTCTTCACCTGTGCTTTTCAGATGCAAATCTGCAAAGTTTAGATAATCCGCACTAGTTAGAAATGTGTTGCTTGGATCTCCTAGATAAGAATACCGGATTTGCTGATGCTGGTGTTTAGAGGTGAAGCTATTTTCTACATAAAGGGGATGCAAACAAATAGTACATGCTATGTTAGGTCTGGAAACTATCAATATACCCCATATTGGACTTCAGCCACCCTCCAACGTGGTAAAGGTGATGGTGGGGTGTGTCCCGTGGAAAGAATCTGCCTTGAGACCGTTTTTTCTTTAAAAGAGCTGACTGACTGGCAGGATGTATCTTATCACATAGAGTGGCTCATTAATGCTCCCAATTGGCAGAGCAGGACAAAGATAGCAGGAATGTTGAGTGGAAAAATTTGTTAAACTGGGTTGGTCAGCGAGGTGTGGAGGATAGGCTACTTGTTGATCAGATCCAAAGTCCCCTCATTACTTCCTCTGAGATTTCAGAGGCTCAACTTTATTCAGTGAAAATCGGAGACCATGTTATCTAAGGCAGAGCATCACAGCCACAAATGCAGGGACACAATGAAAACAATGAATGGATGCGCTGTCTTTTTACATGTTCGCATTGTCAGAAAACAACAACCTATTGGGAGAAGTCATGTCATGAAATGAAATGCAGTTTATTTCTTCAATTGTAAAATGGCATGGCAAAGGACAACCATTGTAATTCATTTATGAGGTTATCTGGAAAGATAAAATGAGATACAGTTCATAAAATGATGGGTATTTTTAAATGTTTTAAATGTACCTAGGTTGTACTCATATTTAATTTATTTATATGTTTGTTTATTTAATTACTGTCAGGAATTTACTATCATAAATGTCATTTTAATTCCACTTAGAAAAAACATGTGGAGTGGTATATTTTCAAAAGCTCAGTATGTCTTTGTTATGTTTACAACAAAAAGATATCTTCATAAAATATAGTCACAAGGTGGCATCTTCCTTCTGTCACCACTGCTGGCTGCTGTGAGTCACTAACATTGTTACAGACTTAAAAACAAAACTAAATACAATTCTCAGCAGAGCAAGGAAGCCAGAATTTTTCCTGCCTCTGCTCCTGTTTCTGGATTGAGTATTTGATGTCCCAAAAGGAACTCTGCCCTTGTTGACTTCTTCTTCCTTCCTCAGTCCTTCTTCCAAGTTTTCTTCAAATGCAAATGGACTTTTTTTTTTAACCGTGATTGCTTTAGGCAGAAAGATAATCATAGTGAATGATGGGATGATGGGTAAAGGTGACATCCTCAAGCCTGCCATAGGTGCCAGTGGGTGAACAGACAAGGATTGCGGTTCTGTTTCTGTCGATCCAACCCTAGTGCTGAGCCAGGATACAGGTGAGAAGAGTGTAATGCATCCTTCATTCCCTGCTCACCAATACACTCCCCGCACCAAAGTCTATTTTGTGAGATGAAGATGAAGCTAGGGCAGTTTTTCTCAGTTCAGCTCCAGACCATTACTTTTTTTAGACTGTTAATGAATCTTAGTGTTTGGCAAAGTGAGTTTTCACTATTTCCTGAGAATAGTATTGTGATGTAGTTCAGGATTATCAACTTCGGTACTACTGGCATTTGGGGATGAATCACTCTCTGTTGTAAACACTGCCTGATGCATTGCAGGATTAGCTGCATGGATCCCTAGTTTCTATATACTGGCTGCCAGTAGCCATTTTACCTTCACCCCAAATGTCTCCAGATACTACTCCATGTTCTCAGAGTAGGGGTGCAAAGCAGCTCCAGTTGTTGAGCTTTAGAGTATAATCGATTACAGAGTATGGGTGAGTGCTGACAAGATTGAAGCTGCAATCTTAATTGAAACATTCAGGTCAGATTTTTCTGCCTCTGACATGTCCGTACTTTTAACCTGAGGACATCTGCATAAGCCTTATTGATCAGCCTACTAGACATATACAATACCAGAGTATGTTGGCCTTATGCTGTCACTACTAGTATATGCGTCAGAATAATCTAAGGAAATTTCATGCACCTACGCCTATGGCAGATATCTCAATATATTATTAATATCGTCACTTTAAATATAAGGTGTTTACTGGAACAGTTAATAAATGTTTCTTAATGTATGAAGAGATACTTGTACTGCTATATGACAAATTGTATTCTAAAACATGTTCAACTAACTGTATTTTAATGCAATTGGTGATTTGTGCCAGGAAAGAAAAGATTTCAGGATGGGCTGGGATTTTAAAAGCTTAGAAAAGAATTTATTCTAACTCCCATCACTGCCCAACTGCTAAATTTGGACACTATATATTACATGATTAATTAAGGTCTAATACAGCAGGCATCTCATGTGTTTCCCACAACAACTCAGGGAGGTTGACAATTGCCTTAGGAACCTTTGGTTACAAGTCATAGGCATCCACCTTCTCATTTAAACAAAAATAGATCTCTTTGCTCAAGCAACTAAACTGTGGAAAGGGCAGGGTGGTAGAGCTGGTCTCAAAAAGCCCTGGAAAAGGAAGTTAAGACTTAGGTCTTCAGAATTTCTCACTTCCACTTCTCTTTGAATGCTACATTTAGTCTTTTCTTTTTCAAATAACTCTTAAAGTTTTTATTAATACATGTTTGAGGTGCATAATAGTTGCATTCATCATGGGGAGTTGACACGTATATGTAACACATCTTAATTCTTTTTCTCTTCCCTTCTCCAACCCCACCTCTTGGTCCCCTTCCCATTTGGCATGGAGTGAATTTACTATGCCAAACTAAAGATCAGGAAGTCCTTGCAGAAATTGATTTATAAATCTTTCCCATGGGAAGAGCCTAAACTTCAGGACAGCCTAAGCATTCTAGAGTTTTGTATCTATTTAGTTTTTGCATTGAACTGTCTTCTTATTGTTATGTGACTTAATAGAGCAATTATTTGTGCTTTTCATCAAATATTTTTAGTTTTATGATCTCTGAAAATATGCTAAATTTGTCCTTCTCTGCTCTCTTTGGAGTGAGACATGACCATGTGATTTGCTTTGAACTCATTGTTAGAGCAGAATTTATGTTTGTTAATCTGGGGAGGCACCTTTAAGAGCCAATGTACAATTTGTTATGTTCTATTTTCTCTGCTACTGCATTCATGAAGACATAACTTAATAGTGCAGACTCTCTAGCAACAGGTTTATTATTTAGGATTAAAGTCAACTGGATGTGACAGGAATATCAGAGTAAGAGAAATAGCGGGGCAACCTGGGATAATTATGATTTTACTCCAAGAAGTCTAAGGGACCCTGGCTTCACCCATACCTAAACTGTGACCATCATTTTCCTGGTCCACAATTTCTGCCACCACATTCATGTTCTAGATAGAAAGATGAAATAAAGAATGAAAGGGAGAGACAACAGATAAAAGATACCAGGTGTCTTTTAAAGAAGCTTTTGAGGGCTGGGGGTTTAGCTCAGTGGCATAAGTACCTGCCTGGCAAGTGTGAGGTTGTGAGTTTGAGCCCCAGTGGGGAAAAAAAAAGTTTTTTGGAATCTACCACATAAAACACGCCTAGAATGTATTATGTGATCATATCCAGCTTCAGAAGATACTATGAAATACAATCTTTACTCTGGGCACTTTTGTGTCCAGGGGAAACTCAAAATCACAATGGTGGATTAAGGGATGAGCATATAATCCATGCCTGCAATCTTTCTTTTAAATAATGTTTTTTTGCTAATGTTTTTATATCTGAGATTGGGGGGAAGAGCCTTCCTTTCTCCAGTCATAAATCTGAAGCAGTTAGATATTTTCAAATTGAAAGGGGACCAAGAGATGGAATTGGAGAGGGGAGGGAAAGAGAAAGTTAAAAGAATTAAGATGTGTTACATATATATGCCAACTCCCTATGAGAAGTATGACCATTATGTACCTTAAGCATGTCTCAATAAAAATTTGTTAAAGTGTTTGCAAATAAAAGACTAAATGTAGCATGCAAAGAGAAGTCAAAATAAAATTCTGAAACCCTAAATAGTTCTTAACTTCCTTTTCCAGGGCTTTCTGAGACCAGCTCTACCACCCTGCCCTTTCCGCAGTTTGGTTGTTTGAGCAAACAAATTCTTTTTGTTCAAATGACAAGTTGGATGCCTATGACTTGGAACCAAAGGTTCCTAAGGCAATTGTCAACCTCCCTGGGTTGTTGTGAGAAACACATGAGATGGTGCACACAGCAGTTGCTATGGTGCCTCACACATGGAGGTCCTGAAATGCTAGCTCTTAATGATGTGTTTTAAGTCACACAGAACAGATGAAATCTAGAAAGTTTTCCTTTTCAAAATGTCCCATTTCAAAGGAGATCTTAGTTATTCCCAGGAAGCTTCAGCTCTTCCCCTTGCTCTCTCTTCATTTTCCTACCATTCTGTTTTGTAATTATTCGCAGAATGTGACATATTTTGAACTTCTGGGAAACTAGAACAGAGTCTGGTTCATCTTTCAATCCTCAATATCTAACATGCTAGTATATAGTAGATGGTTAATAAATATCATCAGAGAAATAATGTTGTAGAGAACATTCATGTTTTAAGGTGGTGGCAGTACAACCATTAGTTTTTCACTACATGCTTTGTTCTTCTAAGTATTGTCCTAGGAATTTTATTTATTTATTCATATTTAGTTCTTATGATAACCCTTAATCTGCTATGATTGCTCCATTTTCTAAATGAGGAAACCGGATGTTGTGGTCACACAACTAGTAAATGGAAGGGTCAGGATTACATCTCAGGAAACCTGATGCCAGAGTCCTAATATTTCAAGTGATATTAATACCCTGTGATGTCTCTTACTGAAGACAGTTCATCAAATATACACAGAATTAAATTACTCACTGTTAGAGATGGAGGAAACTTTGAGGTCGCCAAATTCCACCGTGAAACAGACTCAAACACTAAATGCAGGAAGTCTGGTAGTTTACATAACTGCAAAGGCAAGTCCACTGTGGGCTCCCGACTCCTAGCTGGACTCTCAATGAAGGGCCTCACCTGTTACGCAAAGCGTGTGCCTTCCTTACACTTGCAGCCCTCGGATTTCGCGGGGCGGGGGGAACACCCCAGGTAGCAGCTTGTGTTTCTGAGTAGAGATACATGCCAGATGCCACTCAAAGCCAGTTGCATCTCAACCATTGAGGTAGATCAAGGATAAAATGGATTGGGAAAAGGGATCCTGCCTCATACTGCAGAATTACCATAAACTCCATGCTCTCTGAAAAGACTTTCCTGGCCTTGGCCAAGGTCTGATCTACCTAAGCTCTACTCTATGGCACTTAATGAGATCACACATATTTCTTGTGAGAATATCTGGTTGATGGCCACATCACTTGTTACAAGTTTCTTGAATACAAAAGTCATGTCGACTTCTGTTCCTTTTCATGTTCTTGATGCTTAACACAGATCTTGGCACGTACAACTCTACGCACTCAAAAAAAATATGTTAAGTCAAGGAAAGAATAAACAGTTGAATAAATAAACACAAATGAAGTAGCAGGGCAAATCCCCCTTAACAAGATGAGTAAGCGCATCCCCTGTGTGGTGTCATCCGAGGAGAACTTTAGAAGTCTGCACACTCTCACCGAATTCCCAGCGGGAAGGTCATACAGACACCTATTAGGTGAGAGCTGTGGGACACTGAAGGATAGAGAAGAAACACAAAAGGTGACCAAGCAGTGTTCAAAAGATGCTTTCAACTCTCTGGCCGGTACATGTGTGTGTTTTCTTCTACAAAGTGTTTCCAATTACTGTGGCACTCTCGGTATCTGGATCCATCTCCAGTGAATTCCTCTGCAGCTCCTGCCAGACATATGGGATCAATCAGGGCTCGGCGCTGGTGACCTTGCTGCGGGAATGTTGACAGTCTGACAGACGCAGGGTGCTGGTGTCAAGGAATCTTAGAGTCTTTGGCTGGGTCTCGGGAGGAGAGCAAGAGGGGGAGGAGAGAGATAGAGGCAGAGATAGAGGCAGGAGAGAGGAGAGAGGAGAGGGAGACACAGGGGAGAGAAGGGGAGAAGGAGGGGTGCGGGGGATTTTTCTTAAGTGCCTCCTTTCCTTCAAACATTTTATAAGCTTCAGGGAGAGAGAGGAGGAGGAGAGAGGGAGGGACGAGAGAGAGAGAGAGAGAGAGAGAGAGAGAGAGAGAGAGAGAGAGAGAGAGAGAGAGAGAGAGAGTTAGCCAGCGCGCCGTCCCCTCCATCCGGAGCTGCCAAGGAGTCTGGACTGTGTCCCCAGTGTCAGATGAAAGGGCTCTGAGCTCGGGCCGCTGCCCCGCGTCCGGGTCTGCGCGCGCTGCAGCCGGCGCCTCTCCCTGCCCCGGCCGCCTCCTGCGCTCCGGGGCCACCGCTCCGTCGCCAGCGCAATGTGGCCGCGTCTGGCCTTTTGTTGCTGGGGTCTGGCGCTGGTTTCGGGCTGGACGACCTTCCAGCAGACGTCCCCGTCGCGCAATTTCAGCTTCCGCCTCTTCCCCGAGGCCGCACCCGGGGCGCCGGGCCGACTGTCCTCCGTGCCGCCCGCGCCCGCGCCCGCGCCCGCGCCCGGCGAGGAGGAGGCGGCGGCCAGCAAAGTGGAGCGGCTGGGCCAGGCGTTCCGGAGGCGCGTGCGGCGGCTGCGCCAGCTCAGCCGGCGCCTGGAGCTCGTCTTCCTGGTGGACGAGTCGTCCAGCGTGGGCCAGGCCAACTTCCGCAGCGAGCTCAAGTTCGTCCGCAAGCTGCTGTCCGACTTCCCCGTGGTGTCCACCGCCACGCGGGTGGCCATCGTGACCTTCGCGTCCAAGAGCAACGTGGTGCCGCGCGTCGACTACATCTCCTCGCGCCGTGCGCACCAGCACAAGTGCGCGCTGCTCAGCCGCGAGATCCCGGCCATCGCCTACCGCGGCGGCGGCACCTACACCAAGGGCGCCTTCCAGCAAGCCGCGGTAAGGCAAGGCGCGCCCCTCCGCGCCCCGGCCCGCGCCCCAGGGCCCTTCCCACGGCGCCGCCTGTTCCTCTCCAACCCGGGGTCAGCCTCGGGCGGGCAAGGCGCAAGGTGCCCCTGTCACGCGTGTCCCTCCACAAAATCAGTCCTTGCTGCTCTCTGTTGCTGTGGGGTCCAATGGATAATGACTTTTAAGAGCTTAGCTTGGAGAGTTGTTGGGTTTCATAGTTCTTAAGTAGGGTGAGGAAAGAGGGTCCTAAGATGCCTCTCAGATTTTGCACTTGCAGCACAGAAGCTCTCCAGGCGCTCCAAGTGTTTCTAGAGGTAGGATGTGTAGTGACCTGGACATGTCCCCAAGTCTTTTTATTTTTTAATGTTATTTTATACTTTCAATAGAATCTGCATGACCTTCGTATCTTATTCCAAACCCTTTATAAATTTTTAGCGTCTAAGAGAAGTCAGTTTTGGATAATGGCCTTTTATGAAATGTTTCTCAATTTCATGGTAATAGGTAGTCAGTGGAAGACAGTTTGGAAATACAGGTGTGCCTGATTTATAATAGCAAGCCGATGTATGTGGAAAGAATGAAAGATAAAGGAGGGGAAAAAAAGATAAACATAACTATATCAGTTTTAAAAGCCACTGCGGAGAGATGGTTCATACTTGGTCAGCATGCATGTTCACAGATACTTTTAGGTAAGCTGACACCTTGCAGTCTTTGGCCTACAATTTTCATTTGTTATATAGTAAGACGATTTACATTAACTGAATCCTATTCCATTGAATACAAGTGCCGTTGTTGATTTTGTCAGTAGCCTTTTATTGGACCCTTGGTATTTTCCTAACTAGGTTCTAGGGAACACAAATAGGCCTTTCTGATTACTTCTTTAAGAAGTTTTTAATTTTGGAATTAAAAGTTAGGAACATTTAACCTCTTGATATATCTTGTCTACTTTTCCCTTGGAGAGTTGTGTAATGCAGTGGGTTTGCTAAACGTGGGTCAGTAGCCGAGCACGTTGTGCATGCCTGGAATACCACCATTTGAGAGGAAGAGACAGGAGGATCTCCCTGAGTTCAAGGCCAGACTTGGCTACAGAGTGCATTCAAGGTCAGCCTGAACTGCATAGTGAGACTCTGTCTCATATCAAGAAAAAATAAACATCAGTATAACATACTCTAGCTTTAATATTTTTGCCAATTTGACAGGTGAATATAGACATAATCTTAGCAAATGTATTTTTAAAAAGTTGTTGAGGATGAATATTTACTTCTACTTGCATTGGACATTTGTGTTTTTCTTTTTATAATAACCTGTCATAATGTTTGCCTTGTTGACCCTACAATCATGTCTCTTTGTTCTTGATGATTTGTAAAAACTCTTTATGTATTAAGGCAGTAACTTTTTTGTATATGCTGCAATTTTTTTCAGTTATTGTATTTTACTTTTATTTATGGCAGTGTCATTAGATAGGTGAATTACATTTCTTATATGCTCAAATCTCTCAAATTTTGTTCTAAGATCCTATATTTGCTTATTTTTAGAGTGGCTTTTTTGTATCATAAGTTGGAAAAGTAACTTCCTATTTAACAGTCTCCTCCACCTGGAACTTTTTTGGGAGGTATGGTGTGACAAGGATACCTATTTTTTTAAGCAGTTAATCAGTTGTCCTGGTAACAATTGCTTAATAGCCAATTACCTTTATCCAGTTAAATCGTGCACCTCTTTTACCAGATATAAATGTACATTGCTATTTGCTTTACTCCTGGCTTTCTATTCTATCCTATTACTTATTTCGTTTTTAAATGTTGTCAAAATGACTTATTTCTTGTAACTCATCATACAGTATTTAAATACCTAACTGTGTAAATTCTCTTCCCTTTCTTACTTATGCTTTTTTAGATGGACCTTACCCATCTATTACCTAATGTGATTCATTTTCACATATCCCAGATGAGATCAGTAAGGATTTTTATTTCAATATAAAAAGCACTAAACTAATTGAAGACTATTACATTTTTATAAAAGTTATTTCAATTCAAGGTATGTTACATCCACTTATACAAGTTCTTTTTATATTAATTGATAAAGTCATAGAATTTTAGAAATTAAATCCTGCATCTGTTTTTGAAACTTAGACCTAAATAGATTCTATTCAATGTTACCATTCATTAATGTCATCTTTTACATTATATCTTAAATAATTCTTGATGTATCAAAGTATTATTGACTTTTTATGTGTTCTGTATATTGATTTTTTTTTTAAAGTGGAGTCTTGCTATGTTGACCTGCCCGGCTTTGAACCCCTGGGCTATCGGAATGTGCTTGTCTCAGCCCCCCCATAACTGGACTGCAGAAGTGTACCACTCACCCAGCACTCTGGATTCTTGTTGAGGTCTCTATGGTTCAATTTTCTTTCCTCTTTTAGAATCCATTTTATCTTACTGAAAACAAATACATATTGTGGAAAATTGAGCAATCAGAAAAACTCCTATAAATACACTGTACTTTGGTGCATACCTTTCTTCATGCTTAGTAGTTGTTTAGGGATTCAGGTGTATCTTCATGCATCCACATGTATCATATATAGAGAGTATTCACTCAGAGAGCAGTCAAACTGTGTGTAATTTTATAACTTTCTATTCCACCATATTATACAGTCTTTGTTCTATAAGAAATACTTTTCTCTTTTGTCATTTTTTACAATCACACAATTTCCCACTGTAGATTATTTGTCAATATCTCTAATCATTTCATTAATGCAAATTTTTGAAATGTCATTATTGCATTAAAGAGTGTGCACATTTTGAAGGCCATGGATACATTGGTACCAAATAGCACTCCCACGTGTAGTGCTTGTGTCAATACCTAGAATGTAGACTAATTAGCACAGGCTACTGGCACTAAGTACAGCCCCCAACTTTATATGTGGGACACAGAGTCGCATTTTAAATTGCATTTCCCAGAGTGAGGCTGAACAGTCTTCTTCCCATATAGCAGGGCCATACACAGATCTTATTGTTTTAAATACCTACTAGAATATTTTGGGATTATTATCAATTTTTCATCCTATTGATTGGCAAAATATTTTAAAATCTCAGTGATAATAACCCTGGGCTGCCAAGTATGTGGCAAATATTCTTTGTCTCCCTTTTAATTTTGTTGAAAATAATAGCATCTATTATTTTATCTATTGTCTCTGTTTTTCATTTGTGTGTTATGATTTTGTGTGTACTTTTAAAGGCTTCTTGCCTTTCAGAGATGAAATGACTACAGATAGGTGCTATTTATCGAAGCAGTTGTACCAGGTAGAGTTCAGTTCTGCAGGCTTATTCCTAGCTGGCCCTCCACTCCAAGTACTCATGAAGTACTCATAGCTGCCTTATCCTTAATACAGTTCACTGCCCGCTCTTCCAAGGAAGAACCCAATTGCGTTAGTGGGAAACTTACCCTAAGTGGCTCTTCTGTTTGGTTGGCCAAGGTTAATCCTGGGGTCTCTGAGGAGACAGATCCAAAACAGTGAAAATACACTGTGCCTTCCTCAATACCTGCTCTGTCTTCATTTCCCCTTTTCAAACACCTCATCCTATCTTGGAAAGCAGTCTTTTCACTATCTTTGTTCAGTATGGATCTATTTGTAATTCAATAAGCAGAGATTTCTCCAAAGTTTGTGTTAACTGAACTCTCTCTTACCTTTATTTTTCTTTTCTCATTTTGGTTGGGTTAACACAAGGAGCAGAAGGAGGGCAGCTGGACCCAGTCCCTGTCTGACCTGAAAGCCTACTTCAGGCCTTTCCAAGCCTCTGATGGGTATTTTTAAGTATAAAAATATGACAGAGAAAATTGATAGAAGTTATCTAATATTTAAAAACTAGTTTGAACATAATTCTTGCATAGAGATCAGACAGGCATGCTTTCTTACAATTAGTTTGAAAATGCTAAATTGTATAATTTGGGTTTCGATATAAAACATATATTTTCTATGGAAGTGACATCGTTCATCAGATTCCCACAAGTGTGCAAAATAGCTGAAAATCAGGGATGTTTTGAGATTATTATTTTCCCTAGGGACATTAGTTTTGTAACCTTTTCTGTTTAAAACTCTGCCTATTCAACTTTGCATGCACACTTTCATGCATACATAGACAAGCACATACATATGTACTTGAGAGGATTCGATTACTCCTCACAGTTCAGGCTCCTTATTTCTCTTATATAAAGTCTTGAGATGTAGAATTTTCTTTACCAATATGAAATTTGCTGTTATTTCTCAGAACATGTGATTGACTAAACAAAATGAATAATAGCTTTGTTTTTTAATTCAGTGTCAGAGTTTTACAATTTGATGGTAGTGCAGGGTTGGGAACCCACTATTAGCACACTTGGTTTGAATGGATGAGCTCTATGTTAGATGCCCCCTCTGGCACCGAGAGAAAAGTGCAAGAGCTAACACAGTGCACTCTGCAGGTGGCACAGACCTTTCCAGAGGCACAATCAATAACCCAAGGGAAAGATTTAACACCTTGAACTTAATTAAGTGGAAACCTTTTGCAAAACCAATGCAAAGGACTTCAGCTTTTCCTTTCTGGAGAGTACTTTTGTTAACAATCTTTCTTTTTGGTTTCTCCTTCTGCTATGTATGTATAAACTAACTTTTCTACGCTGTACCCACTATGAACATCAGCCTCTATATGTCCTAATCATTTCACATCACAAGAAAATTGGGTTCTCTCATTCCCACATTACTTTTTAAAAAAAAAATCTATCAGACAGCAGCTTCCTTTGAAAAATATTGTTTTCCTTATTGTCCCAGAGTTCTAGAAATATGATCTGAAAGTATGTTTTCTTATCAAAAACCCGAGGTTTAGGTGGCAAGGACCCTGGGAATAGATAGGAGAAAACTTTTCTAATTTCAAGGAGAGAACATCATCCATTATATATCCCTCCTTCTATGCAGTCACACCTTTACTGGGAGAGCAACCTCTCTCTGCCTATGGGAAGAAAATTTCTACTTTTCTAACAAAGCCTGAGGATACATGATTTGCCACTAGATTAAAACCCTGATGAAGAAAATCAGGATGGTTGTGTCTTCTTTTCCTACAGGCTTTGTGCATTTTTCAGTGGTCCTTCTGATGCCCCAGAGCAGAAAGGATAAAGAAAGTTTGCATCTCTCTTTCCTGTAGAAACATGTGGGGGCTCACACAATCTGAAGCAGATTCAACTATTTTAAACTCAGAGCATGATTTTGATGGCAGGAGTTCTCACTGCTGAAGAAACTAATCTCTTTTTCCATACTGAAAAGATATATTTCCAAATGTGCCTCTGGAATGTATTCTCTTTGGTTGATAAATGTTTAAACAATTTTCATATTGCTTCTTTTATAATCCTATCAGAACTTCTTTTATAATTCTGTCAGAACTATAGTACTATAGACTGAGTGGAATGATTGAATGAATGAATACAAAAAGTAGATACCGAGCTATTGATAAATATCTGCCAGCCCCAAAAAAGGTATTAAAATTTTTAATTTGAAAAGAGTGAGTAAATAATTCTCAAGTGTAAAATTCCACCTCCTTTTAAATCAAACACATGCATATATTTTATTTCCTAGTTTTTTAATTCCCTGACTGTAGGACACTCTGGTAAGTAGTAAGAATGTGTACCTAGTGCTGTTGCTGAGGACACTTTTCATTATTTCTTGCTAATATTTTAGAATGTTTGCTTAAATGTCCTGACTGTGAATGCTTACGCATAGTGAGGGCAGATTCCGCCATGTCCTGCTTACCAGCTGACAGACTCCTACCTGGTCAAAGGCTAGAGAAATTTTCCACCAATGACCTGGTGATACAGATGCATTCAGCACAGACTTCTCTTAACAGAGACCATGAAGTAGAATTATTAGATCCATGTATCTTGAGTAGATAGACCTTGAATTTGTAAAGTGTTTTGTAGTTTACAAAGTACTCTTGCATTATGACTTTTTTTTGCCATGGTTTCACAGAAAAGGTACAGATAATAAGAGAGTTTAGGTAGCTGAATACTAATCAGACAGCTAAATGAGTGCCAAAGAAATTAGTCTTCTAACTTGTCTCCTGCACACATGCACGCACTTACACACACAGCGGTGGCATTTTACTGTATTACTTCTCTGGGTGAATTGTATTAAAATGTAGGGCAAAGTAACAGATTCCATTTCTAGGGCTGCAAAAGTGCATGTAAGATGTACAGGTAACCTAACCCAGAGGGTGTAACTGGACTTTGAGGCTGTGTTCACTGCATAGGTGCATTCAATTTCTGCTTTGTCTTCTGATCGTCCTCTTTAACCCAGTGATTTGACTAGGGCTAGGTGTAGCTGAGTGTAACAGTGAAAAACATCTGAGGTACTAGTAGTGTAAACATGACCAACACTCATTTCTGTCCCAAATTAAGCAAGCCTTGAGGAGAAGTTCAGAGCTAACAGGGCAGATCGCTGGTGTCAGGATCCAGCTCCCTCCTTTTAGCTCAGTTCTGTCATCTTTGGTTGCCTCGTGGTCTAAAATGGCTGCGGGAGATCCCACTATCAGGAATCCATTTCAAACCCCAGGCAGGAAGAGAGGCAGAAAACCACATCCATTTAATGAAGGAGATTGTGGAAATGCAGTACTTCCATGGAGATCTCTCTGAGGGAAACTCTTTTTAATAAACACAATTTAAAAGTTCCTGAGGAACTCAAGTATTGGCAAAAGAAACTTCTTATATTAGTTTCCTGGAAGCCAGTAGCTTCTAAATAATATGATATTCATTCATAAAGAACAGATTTTACTGAAAGTGAAATTGCAAATCACATGCAATATAGAAATCAATATGCTATTGTTAACTTAATCAACATAAATGAATATTTCACAGGAAACCATGGGGTTTCCTTCTTTTCTCTGTTAAGCTGTCAGGTTAAAAGACCTCTATAATGTAAAGGAATAATCTGTTGTGTGTTGTCTCTGCTTTTGCCATAGATTTTTAAGACTCTTCATTAAATCTCCCCAGGGCATATAGAGAATGGATTTCTGGCAAGGAGTCTGCTTACATAGAGTAACCTGTTGCTCCCAAGGGAGGAATAATTGGTGGGGAGGGTTGAAAGGACATGCACTGGAAGGATAACTCTGATAGGTGACAGATGCTATGCAGAAGCTAGAGTACTAGAGACAGCAAACTTCAAGTTCAAAACACTCAAGAAAGTGTAATGAAATGACATATCCATACTGACATGTATTGGAATCGATACAATCATATTTTAAAGACTATTTAAAAGCATAGTAAATTAGCCAAATAGGTACAGTCCACCAAAAAATGTATACACATTTCAGACAAGGAAAAACAGGTATAAATATTTTAATACCAAATTTACTGAGACGACATACAAATTAATACAAATTACCTTTGGCTTCAACAATTACAAGAGGTGCTCCAAGTGGTGGCCCTCCAGACATTCATTAGTAAGGCAAACTGCTGCTTGCATAATCTTGGTCAAAGTGTCCATTGAGATTGCTGCCCATGCTTGGTCAGCTTCTTCTCTAAGAGCTGGCAGTGTGTTGGGTTTCCTGTGATATATGACATCCTTTAGGGTTTCCCTACAGATAAAAGTCTGCAACTATTAAATTAGGAGAACACACACTTTAGAGAAGTTTTTTTTTTTCCTGAAGTATGTATACATTTTTTGGCAGAGTCTGTTAAATGAGGTGAAACTACATGTGTTTATCATCAGTTTAGGAAACTTTGTATCATGTAAATCCAAATGATGGGCAGAAATTTTCCAAATAATGAACAGTAATTATTCATGGGAGGTATATTAACCAATTTAAATACACTTTCTCCTACATTTGAAAAATTAACTATCACATATACATACCATCTACTAGGAAGTAGACTATTGTTTTACATGGATAAAAGTGATTGAATGTTGACATACCTTTGGAGCATCTGGAGCACATCCTGGAATGATTGCTCTCAAGTATAAATAAAAATGCTTTTAAGTCTCAACATTATCTCAAATATCCATGAGAACTTTACATATCATTTAATGACATAGCTCTGCTTTCACACACACAAAAATGCCTTAGTTTATCAGAAGTTGAAATGAAATTCCGGTTGTTTTTTTTTTTTTTTTTTTCATCAAATGGCAAAAGCTGGGGCACTGAGTCTTAGAGGGTTGGAGAGTTGTGCTGGACTGAAGGGTAGCCCTCAATGGGCCTTGTTACTCATGTTAGCTGCCCTCTCCTTCGTAGTTCATCTTGGGTCTCGAGAATTCAGACTCACACAAAATACCTGTCAACAGGGGAAGGTAGTTGTCCTGCTGTTTGGTGAGCTCCCAGGGAGGGAAGCCTGGCGGCCAGGTTCTAAACTTAAACTAGAGCAGGTGTCCAGGTCGCAGATGGTGGAAATAACTGACCGCATCCCCTTGCTAAGAGGTCAAGAGAGGTCCTCCTTGGTTTGTCACACATGGATGGAGACATGACCCACTGCTCTGTCAGTTTCTCTTATTCTCACTTGATCATACTCATCAAAGAATATTTTCAAGGAAGAATGGCTTCTCCTAAGATTTAATGTTATCCTATATAGATGAGAGAGTTGCTTCAAAGGACCCAATCTCTACCACAAGTAATTTT
This sequence comes from Hydrochoerus hydrochaeris, assembly GCA_004027455.1. Classification (NCBI taxonomy): domain Eukaryota; kingdom Metazoa; phylum Chordata; class Mammalia; order Rodentia; family Hydrochaeridae; genus Hydrochoerus; species Hydrochoerus hydrochaeris. The sequence goes on from PVLA01001024.1 coordinate 346,461, forward strand.
CCTCCTTTGGTTCTCTGTCCTGGCTTTTTATTATTATTTTTGTCTTATGCAGCAAAAGGGAATCTGTTTGCTTGCTGTTGCCAGTGGAGAAGATCAGGCATATCCACCTGTATTGTGTGACGGTGTGCTTGGCTCCTTCACTTTAACCTGCACCAATTTAGTCATCTCTGTAGAATAAAACTTCATCAATTGTAGTCCTCTTTTGCTGACTTTTCCAGAGGAATCTGAGATGCACTTTGAAAGAAACAAAGCAAGTTTTATTTGCTTATTTGTGTCCTCACAGCACTATTTCTAGCCAAGATTGCTTTGTTTTTAGTCATATTTTCTTACACAATGTCCATGCTTGTCTTTTAAATTTTGTTTCAAAAGTGATGATTTCAGGAAGTTATTGTTGGAATTTTCAGGCAATAAAAATACCCAAACATAGGCTATTTGTAAATAACCTCATCTAGTCAGCTGCAGCTCACATTTTAAGCAAGCATCATCAAAGGATATTATGCAGGCTTTTCAGGGTTGTCACAAGTTTGGCACCAGGGCCCACAGTGCACACTGGAAAGCATTGCACATTCTCCTTTTTTAATCAGAGCCATCAATAGCTGGGCATGATATTATCCTTCAGAGCTCATGGATACTGGTGCTGATCTGACCTTACAAAATCAGTCTCCATTTCTTCCCTGGATCAGCACCTGTTTCAGCAGAGAACTGAGAAAAGAAGCAGAGAGAACAGAGGAAGCATGAGGATCTTGGGCTTTGAGAGTAGAGCAGGCTCAGACTGTTTTGCATAATGCTTTCCCCTTCCACCAGCCAGATGAAGGGGAGAGAGATCCACACGCTACACATTGGTTGGAAACTCACTTGGGGGAACGTTTGATTTGCTTCTGTGACTATGCAATAAAGAAGAAATGACAGAGACCCGGTCAGTGTCTCAGTCTGAATTTTAGCAGAAGCATAACCTGGGAAAAGGATATGGGTGTAAGAAGTAACCTGTTTGGTGTAAGAAGTGACCTGTGTAAACATTGACAGGAGAGTAGAGACGTGAGACGGACTTTCCTGTCTCATTAACAAAGGCAGCCAGCAATAGCAAGAGAAGGTAACTGGTGCTCATTTCCTCTGCAGAGCACTGGGAGCCAGTGTAGATTCAAGTCCTCGAAATTTCAAACTGAAGGAAGAAGGATCCCAGGTTTTTATACAATGCCTCATGCCAGTCACTATTGAGGGTATTAATTCTCTATCCCTCTCCTATTTTCTCCAAGTTACCTGAAAACAGATAGAGTGATTTCCAGGCACCCAAGAAACCCCTGAGACAGAGAGGCGGATGCTGGCAGAAGTCTGGGGTATGGTAAAGGCATCGATGGGATCTGCTGTTGCTGGTGCAAAGGGGAACCAAGAAGAGCATTCTGCACTGTGTGTTGAGCAACCAAAGAAGTGTGACTTTTCCATAGGAGAAGGAAAGCCATGGAAAATAGCTCTATATAAGGCACTTTACTGCCTATGAAGGAGGAAAACTCCAGCAGTAAGAAGTATAGGGTGTAGGTGCTACTGGAAGTGGAAGATGCAGGGTGGGAGGGACAGAGTTCTCCGAAGAGCTCTCACACTGGCCCGCCTTTGACAGCCAACAAACAGAAACCACCAAGGATTTTTCTTTATTTCTTTTCCTTTCTCAAAATTGCCTCTTTCTCTTATAATTTCAAGGCCAGAATTTAGTCCCAGCAGTAAAGTTCTTTTCAGAAATGTTTGCAGTGCTCTGTATGTACCTATTTAATGTTTACCCAAAATGTGAGGGAAAACACTGCAGGGAAATACCTTAGCTGAATGAAGAAATTATAGGAATGCATGACGCATAGCATAAAAATCTTTCTTAACACTTGTCTTCCTGCTTGTTGAAGGCAGAAAGCACGTCTTACTTTACTTTATAGCTCCTGCAGGACCTAGAAAGTGGTATTCATTATTACTCTGGAATGCTTGAAAGGTATCTTTAGTGTGTTTAATTTTGCTATATCAATGATAAGATATTGTGCTTCTCTGATTTCCATTCAGTTACAAATAAACATGTAGTCCCAGCTTCTTTTCAGTAGCATATTCAATGAATGCTTGAATTTTTAAATGATCGAAGAATTTCAACAAATTCACCATTTAGATAGTTTTCCTATGGAAACACTATAAAGCATTGAGAAAAATCTCAGCTAGGCTGGGTGTGGCCATGCATGTCTATAACTCAGGAGGCTGAAGGAGGAAGATCGCTTTGAGTTCAAGGCTACCTGGGCTACGTAAGTGAGTTGATGTTCAGTCTGGACTACATAGTGAGACCCTATCTCAAGAATGAAAGAAATGCAAGAAAAAGAAAGAAAGAAAAAAAGAAAGAAAGAAAGAAAGAAAGAAAGAAAGAAAGAAAGAAAGAAAGAAAGAAGAGAGAGAAAGGAAGGAGAGAGAGAAAGGAAGGAAGGAAGAAATGAAAGGAAAGGAAAGGAAAGGAAAGGAAAGGAAAGGAAAGGAAAGGAAAGGAAAGGAAAGGAAGGGAAAGGAAAGGAGAAAGGAAGGAAGGAAGAGAAAGGAAGAGAAAGGAAAGGAAGAAAATAAATTCCAGACAGCTGTGGATTCCTACCTTTTTCTTTAAAGTATGGTCAAGCAAGCAAACCTTACAGTCCATCTGGTGAATTTAGAAGGACTCTTTTAAGTTCTGGAATCAGATTTTCCCTCCATATCACCACTAGTGCTGTCTTTAGCCATTGCTGTGATTGTCATAACAGCACAGCTTCTAGTATTTATTTTTCACTCTTCTGCCCAGGATACTACCAAATACTTGGCTTCAGTGGAGTTATACAGCTATTGTTATAATTTTCCCTATTGGTTATAGGGTTCTACCTTGTCTACTAGCATGAGTCCAGTCTTCCATTCACAGCTCTGAGTGAAAGTCGATTGTCTTGTAATTGGTTAATGTACTTGATAGACATAGTCTAACAACATACTGTATAATTCCTTTGACAAATCATGACAAATAGTGATAGTTGATTAGTGCTTGCCAGGCACCACTTAAGTACTTTCTCTGTATGAATTAATTAAATCATCATAAAAGCAAACTTTCTCAGTTATTACAATTGTTCTCAAAGTGGAAATGATACAGAGTATGTAATTAAATAAAACCCAGGTTACACTGCTGGTAAATCAAACTAGAATTCCAGGTTTTTAAAGATAAAAAGAAAGAATCTTTTTCTCCATAATGGTCAAATGGTAAATGTATTTTTTTAAAATACAAACTCATACTAAAAGGAAAAAGAAGGAAACAGAAATAAAACAAATGTCTAAATCTCACTTATTTGGAACCCTAATAAATGTCACAAATTAACTGTATTTTTCTGATAGATTTAGGATAATTATAACAAATAAAATACACAATAAGTTCATAAACTTAAGATCTTCCTTCAACCCCTATCCCTTTGAATTCCACAAGTATCAGCAGATTTGATTTGAAATATATTTAGCTTTCTGAAGTATTTCATAGGTGAGTACTTGGATTCTAAATGTTTTCTGTATCAAAGATTCTCTGTGTCTTTCGTATACTCTAAACTCCTGCTAAAATGTTTTTCATGGTTGTTAGAATACCCCATAGGACAATACCATATCTTTCATGGTGGGTCTGAAATATACATTTTTCTACTTTCTCAGAGATATTTTTGCACTTCAGTTTTCCCAATCACTACACCATGTTTCATGGTATTTTGTGCTCACTTTGGAAGGACAGTTTGTTCTGATAAACTTCCAAATCAATTTTCTACTAAAGAAGTCTAATCCTAGCATGACATTCCTTCTTTTCTTTGTAGCTCATGTCTTTTGTAGTTCATGTCAAGCAACAACTGTTTTAGTGGGAACCACACCACACTCCTACTCTGTGTCATGGCCACCCATGGAGATTGTCTGTTTGGATTATGGTAACTATCCAGACGTTGAGATAGGTCCTTTGTAGTCTCTCTTCTAGTAATTTGGCTTAAGTCACAGAGGGTTTACAGGAATAGACTTTGTTTTGTTTTTGTTTTACCAGTAGTTGGGGAATATAGCATTAGGATTGTGCAGAGACAACCATACAGATCCCGTCAATGTAATGTGAAGAAGACTGTGCAGAGAAGCCAGCGCGGCACATTCTACGAACCTCCTCCCCAGAAGGAAGAAAGGAAGGAAGGAAGGAAGGAAGGAAGGAAGGAAGGAAGGAGGGAGGGAAGGAAGAAGGGAGGGAGGGAGGAAGGGAGGAAGGAGGGAGGGAGGGAGGGAGGGAGGAAAAGAAGGAAAGGAAGGAAAGAAAAGAAAGTGTGGTCAGGCAAGCAAACCTTACAGTTCATCTAGTGGATGGAGTGAAGGCTGGAGAAGAAGCCACGATGGCTCCTACTGATTTCTTGTTTCTGTTACCAGTTTCTCTTAAAGCCCAGCTCTCCTTCCTGATTGTGGGTTGACAGACATGTTCCTGTATGTCTGTGATAAATTGCTGACTTTGTTCAAGCCAGTTAAGTGGATGTCTCCTCTTTATAGACATTGAAGTGTGGTTAAGACATCTTTTGTCATTTCATCTTAAAATTGCAAATATCTCAATCCAAAGGAACCACTAAAGTCTTTATGAACTTCTATTTTTAGGTATCTAAAATATTTTTTGCTTCTTTTCCTTATTATACAAATAATATATGGATTAATAGTTTTAGAGAAGCGGAATGTAACTCCTACAGTCTTTGTCTTTTGCCAAATCTGAACCCATATATAATTAATTAATTTGGACGTATTTGTATGAAGAATTTGCAGAAAAAATACACTTTATAATTTTTATTTTTGAAGTTGTGTGATGAAAAATGCTTATGCAGTAATAAGAAAACTTCCAAAATTATTTTTGAAGTGAATGTTATCATGTCGCTATAACTGGAACTAGATTTTTTAATCTATTAATGATCATATGCTACTGTAAAATTTTGTAGTTAAAATGTGGTTCCATACATAAATCATTTTCAACACCTTTCAAAAATTGTTTTCAATTTGATTTTCCTATACCTGAAATATGATTGACTTTTATTACATTTGTTTGTGAGTCTTGCCTCATTGTGTTGGCTCATATTTGCACACTGAAGTGATAGAGCTTTCTTTACCTTGTTCTTGAATTTAATGAAGATCCTTCAAGCATGCCTTTGGTCACTGGTGTATGATCACTATCTGTCATATTAAGTACTTCTCAATACTTTGCCTCATTCATTTTGAAAACAATGTAGGCTAACATGTACTAACAAAAATTTAAAAATAGAAGGAAGATTAAAAATAACAACAGCACTGCTGATGGATGCCTGAGACCAAATGATGCTGGTACCACTGAGACTGCCTCACTTGTTTTCTCTTTGGACCTATTTGCATGAATCATGTTAATAAATGCCATATCTTTGACTTGGAGCTAAACGCTCCTGGGTTATTTTGTATAAGCAGTTGATATATCAATTGAAATTATTATGTAAGTTTACTCATAATTGTTTTTTTAGACAGGGTCTCATTTGAATTCATGGCAATCCTCCTGTTTCACCTTCCTGAGTGCTGGGATTACTAGTATGTACCACCATGCCCAGTTATTTATAAAAATATGAACAGTTGAGTTTTATTTTTGTGTGATAGCCATTTAGCGATTTCCTTAAAAATGACACATTTTACTCCTTGTTACATGTGAATTCTAATGACTTTGCTTTTGTTATCTAGATTTTTTTCCCCTTCACATTACAGTGTGGAGGAAGGTGGAAGTTAGCATGATTGGAAACTTGTTTGGCCTTTGCATGTTTGTTCTGTTGCTTTTTACAATTTGAATTAAGTCTACTACTCGTAACTCCTTTGCACACCATTTTCTAATTGTCTGTACTACCCCTATGGGTCCATTTCAAAAATGATTTGTGTCCATGTTTAATAACGAAAGCATGTATGTGGGTGGAAGGACCCTGTCACCATAAATCCGAAGTCAAATTGTTCTTTGACTCTGGGTTCTTCTCTGATTTGGCTAGACTGTCATAAATTGCCTAAATGTTACTTGAGCCAACATTTTTTCCTTCTAGAATTTCAGTCTATGAAGCCCAAGTAAATACTTAAAACAAATGGGACATACTAAATATGATTCATTTAAAGTTACAAGGTAAATAGAAAAACTCAGCAATTGCAAAATAGTGTTTCCAGTTATAATTTTGGCAGTGTTTTATTTTTGCTTGTTTTTAGTTGGTTTCTTTTGTAGCATCAAATAGCACAGTTAGAAGACCCTACCACAGTGCTGGTATATAGTTGAGATATTATATGTAACCCAAGTATAAACTTAGTGATACATATTTGAATATATTTCTTAGAGTTTTCACTTCACGATTGCAGAATAGAATTTACTATAGCAAAAAATTTTGGCCTAGAGTTAATTAGTTTATTTTATATGTTGGGCACCCACCTAGTGAACATGATGGCATTTGTTTATTTAGTTTTTCATTCACTAGCTTCATAGTTATTTTTCATTAACAATACAGAGAGAATATAAGTTTCATTTCCTTCTATGGAGTACCTTCATTGGGATACAGCCAAGAATATCAACACTAACTGTAATTATGATGGGTTTAATGCAGTGGAACTTCAGTGAGAATGCTAAAGTGAATTTATTTTATGCTCAGCAGAAGACTTTGGGAATGTTTAAGAGGACATAAATGTTTACATAAATGTTTATGTAAACTATGAAGAACTAATAAGAAGTGAAGGTGGATATATTGGGAAGTGAAAAAGAATTACTAAAAATTCTCACATTTTTGGCACAGCAAACATCATGTTTATGTTCCAAAACCCCCAAATAGATGTCATAGGTAGAAGAGAATAGAATGAAAAGGCAGGTAAGGAAAGCAGACACTGTGTAGGGATGTAGTAAGAACTGTAGCTATAACTAATTAGGACGAGTCATTTAAAATACTCAAAAGTTTAGTCTTTATTTTGTAAGTTTAAAAATATTATCAGGATGTAGTGAACCATTTGATTTATATATTATCAGTAATATACATGCATACACATAAATGCAGCACATTACATAGACGTCCACACTGATATACATGTACGTAATAAGATCATTGTGTTTAGTCACCTAATTCAATATTATTTAACATTATTCAATAGTATTACTGCAATTATTGTGTACTTCAAACACGATGAATATTCTTCATTTATGATAAAGAAAGGAGAAGAAAAAAAAGTTCAACTCTATCTGGCTTTTTTGAATATTTTCCTCTAGATAAAATAGAGTTAAAACATAGATAAAGTGTACAACTTCCCTGTGAAAAACAGAGCCAAATTCTAGAAAGCATTTAATTATATGTATTTAACAAAAATAATAAAACACTAAAATGGAGATAAAAGATAAGGCAATAAACAACAAACAGAAATGAAAACAAACTGGCTGAAAAACTGACATGGATAAACAGAGAAGTAAATAAAATAAAGAAACATTATAACAAGAAAAATAAAATTCAGTGCCAGGAGTAATCATTAAT
>PVLA01001024.1:354074-417111 GCA_004027455.1 Hydrochoerus hydrochaeris
AGAAAGAAAGAAAGAAAGAAAGAAAGAAAGAAAGAAAGAAAGAAGGGAGAGAAGGGAGGGAGGGAGGGAGGGAGGGAGGGAGGGAGGTTTGACACATTTCCACCAGATTTAGGAGATAAAATTAAAACATGAAAATGTACCGTAATATATGAAGTCCAGAAAATTATGAGCAAACATAGTAACTTCTTTTTCTTATAAATAACACTCAAAGTTATACAACCATGAACATCACTTGAAGAATAGTAGAATATTCATGTTCAAAGTATTAACTAAATAACAAATGAAGGTTGGTAAAATTTTAGGGTGGAAGATGAGGAAAGTATTATAAGTAACTGATAGTGCCTCCTCCTATTTAATGTTTCCTAACAAGGAAAAAAACATGTAAAACAAAGTGGAGCCATGAAATAATTTACAAATTTTCAGCTCCTTAGTGTAGAGTAGCTTTGGTATGGTCGCAGTTGTTTTAAGCACAGAGTATCAAATTCTGCAAAGGACAGCTACCTCCTGGAGTTAGTATCCTTACTGAATGCTGATCACAATGGATAAATGCAGCTAAGGCAGCATTGTAATTATGTATTAATTGAGTAGTATTAATTAATAGAACTCAGCAGCAAATGTAGTTCCCTTTCCAGATTTGTTGTGACCTCTCTTTGTTTCATGCCATTTTTCTTAACAGCTGCCTTGTAACTGGACTTGGGGTGGGAGTGGGGGCAGAGTCTTGTGTAATGGTGATCAATCTCCATTGTTAGAGTGATGTTACACAACTCTGCATTTTTACCATTCTAGTAACTATTGCTGGACACGAGAAGCTTGCTTCCCTGCCAGATATTTACACAAGCTAATCAGACGCTTGATACAATACAGATGGTGATAACCTTTTACCATATAAAGTCCATATTGAGTTTTTCTTTGGCAGCAAAGGATTTGTCTCATTCAGTATTCTGGATCAAGAAAAAAATCTGTTTCTTTTTCCTTTTCTTTTTTTAAGTACACATTTGCAGCACATAATGGCATTCATCATGAGACGTTGATTCTTCTACATAAATCTTAACCCCCCATCTCTTGGACCCCTTCCCTTTTGTAAAAGATCTATTTCCCTGTTTCTGAAATGCCTCATAAAAGTTAGCATATGATGCAAACTATTTCAGGAACGCAAAAAAAAAAAAAAAAACAAGTACCAAACTTCTACCACATTCCACAGATATCACCACATCAATTACTTCTTAAATCTTGGTATGAATAATATTTTTATTTAATTAGGTTTTTACTCAAACATGACGAAGCACAAAGATGGGTCTGTAAATCATTTTCAGTAAATCATCTACACTTCCTTTATCAGTAAATTGCATTTTAAACCTAGATCTTATGAAATTCTTTGCTTGGATAACTAGTGTCACCATTACTCTTGCTATTTTAAGCTTAGTATATTGTCTTGCCAACAGTTCTAGTGGTTCCTGTAAATAGTCATCAGTTCTCTGCAGGTAGAAAAGGAAAATGTAATCACCACTTAAAGTATTTTGTGTGTAATTACTAGTACAGCAACAAATCTCTGATATATACTAACCTGGGTGTCAAGAAATATTATTACAAAGCTGAGTTTAATGTTCCAAGAGATAAGTTGTTTGTTTCAGAAGGAAGATAAAGGCACACTATCTTTTTTCTTTCTGATATAAATCTATATAAACCACACACATTCTACTACCAACTCAGGACCAACTCACTCAGTTATTTTTTTCCAGTGTACTCTAGAGTTTATTCATTTATTCATTCATTGAATAAGTTTTATAAGCCCCTATTCTATCACAGACACTCTGATGAATACCACACTGAAAAAGAACATTTACTTTTCACTCTTCTCCTCTTTTCCATGATTATTCTTATTGTTTACATTTTACGGGTACATGTTAGCTATACCTAATGATCACATTTATCACAGGGAATTTGTATATGATATATCTTGACTTTTCTTTTTTCCCCCAGTCCTCTCCCGTCCCTTCAACCTCTTTTTCTCTCTTTACTTACAAAAGTTTTGTTTCCTTTTTTCCCTTCTATTCTTATTTTTGCCTTGCATACTCTTAACTGACATGAATTTATAGAAGAGACAGAATTCAAAATAAGTAGAAGCATCATAAGGGTGTGTTGCTGGAGGTGAGATTATTTTTCTGAGTGAGACAACTAGAAAGAAAGAATTTATTACTTAGCCATGAGCAAAGATGATTTAAATACAATTTGCCACATCTTAGAGAACTAGAACTTGGAGCCACCCCTTGAGTGGAAAAGTAAAATTTTAAAAACATGTAAAGTGATCTCTTATTTGTGTCATCCATGATGTATAACTGGCCTTTTCCACCGAGGTGGCACTGGATGGAAATATGTGTCTCTCGGTGTGTGTTTGCACTTCAGTTCATTCCAGTTATGCATGTATGTACACATAAATGTGTATAGATTATACTTGATAGTTTGTTATTTATATTGATATTCAAGCTTCCCTTTGGCCGCTAGGCTCTTCCACCTGGCTCCTGGTTCTCTTTAGTTTACCTCTGATAGTATTTAATAGCTTCTTTGCCATGACAGGATGTCCAACCTCACCTTTTGCATTTTCTGGCCTCACTTGAAATCAAATATTTCTTCAAGAATTTCTGGCTTTTTCTAGTGAGCCATGGTGTTATGAAATTATAGATAGGAGTGTAGAGATGCTCTTTCTACTGGTGCTGAACCATGGCTCAGTCTTTGCACATGTGTGTGTGTGTGTGCACTCATGTGTGTGCATGTGTATGAGTGTGCAGATGCATACATACACATTCATGCTCTTGATACTGCTGTATCTTTGTTATGGCTTTCTAGAAGCAAGATTACTGGGTTAAATGACTAGAAAAATTTCAATGAAGAATTAGGTGGGCCAGGAGGAGAAACAAGATGCACCCTTCCTGTGAGCCAGCTGGTACTTGGGCTGGAAGACAGAAAGAGCCAAGCTCTATACCCCCATAAGCAACTGACTAATTCAGAAGAATGCAGACTGAGTTGATAGCAAGGTAAAAAAAAAAAAGCACTTTAATGTTTATATTGTTGAATTGACTTTTTAGACTTAAAGCTGGTACTCTGAGCATCTGTTTAGAGGATAACTATATGCAATATAGAAACTATGGGGAATTTTCTTCTGTCTTATTTTTGAAATCCAATATTTTCCCCATTGTTTTGTTTTGCTACATTTTGTTGTTTTGTTTTATTCAGTATTCTGCTTTTATCAGGTTTATTCTGTTCCATTTTGTTTGATTTTATTATGCCTGATGGTATGAGCAGCAATTTTAAAGATAATGAGAGGCACCATGGTAGCAACAGTTGATTTCCTATTATTGTGTTTTGAAGTCCTATATCAATTTTACTGATTTGTTTTGACTGACTTTTATTTTGTTTTATTTTGTTTGATTTTATTCTCTTTAAAATAAAAAAAGAATTTTATAAGCTGACCTTCAAACACAATTGGAAAAGGCAAATTTTATTTTATTTTATTTTTTATTTTTTATTTTTGGTACTGGGGATCGAACCCATGACCTTGTGCTTACCAGGCAAGCATGTAAGCCACTGAGATAAATCCCCAGCCTTGGAAAAGGCAAATTTTAAAATCAACCAGTTATGTGTTGGCCAGTAATAGATAAATAGATCAATAGAATGAGCCTATAACCATGGGAAAACTGGATAAATCAGTGGATGATTTTGGGAAAATTATTTATCTAGTTGAATAAAAATAATGATAATCCTACATCAAAGACACACCCACACACACACACACACTCACACACACAAACAGCACACATACACAAAGCTGTGTGATTGTTAGGGATGGAGGCAGAGGAGAGTTGGGAGGTAGAGTTTCTTTTTGGAATAATGGGAGTTCTGAAATTGCATAGTGGTACTGAATACACAACACTGTGAATAAAAACCACTGAAGTGTACACTTTATAGTGTATTTTATGTGACATGAATCTTATTAAAAATCTTTCAAAACGTGTTTAAAAATATTAATGTAAACTACACAAGAATGTTAGGCTTGGGTAGCGAAACTTTCTAAAGCAAGATACAAGAAGACAGGAGATAAGGTGACTGAAGTTTCTGCTTGAACAACTGCTAGAATTGCTGCCTGGGCTGTTATTTATTGAGAAATATTTACTAAGTGTGCTGTGTTTGTCTAGTACTGCTCTAGACTCCAGAAATAGAGGGATTGAAAAAAAATAGTTAAAAAAAAATACCTGCCTTCAAGAACATCACATTTGGGGGAGCCAGGTTTCTGTTTGAAGCTGTCCCTACCCTTGAAATCCTGGGCCATTGCTTCTGAACATCTTTGAGCTGTATTGCTAAGGGGTTAGATAAAGTGACTTCTTCCTTTTCATTCCTGGCCGTTATCACTAGCCCTTGCCTCTCCCTCTAAATATGTGGGGATGGCAGGATTCCAAAAGATATACCCTACTAGTTTCCAAGATCCCACAAGGCTCCACTGGGAACAGAAACTATGTATGCAGAAGATGGAATATTTCACCATGTGCTGGTTAGGAATTTTTTAATTCTCTATTTTTATACTAAGTGTAACTTACACTTTGAAATGCCAGTGCACCTGATGACAGAAAGCTCCATCTAGATGATTCATTAAAAACTGAAAACATGAAGTTTCTCAACTATTTCATTTTTGAAAACTGAGTCATTCTTGAGCTTTTTCCTTTTCTCTTCCTCCCTGTAGTTGAGCCTGCACTGCAGGGCTTATGCAGAGCTGCCTGGGGGGTGGGGTGTTTATCTCTCAGTTCTGACATGGCCTACACTTTCTTCCTGGTATGGATAATTGTCTCATCAGTCATGATGGTCATCACTGGTCACTGGCAAGTCTGTTGGTTAGTTTGATGCTGCCATCTTCTGGTGCTCCCAGGTTCTCTTTATACTGATACTGTTGAAGGAGAGGACTTCTCTGTCTGGTGTTTGGCTCACATGGTCCATGGTGTTATCCACTGCCACGTGCATGCTAGATTGTAAAAGTTTCAATTCCGCAGAGTCATAATATTGGCTCCTCTTTCTCCCATCTCCATCTTTTGTCTCTTTAGAAATACTGAAGTCTCATCAGGTCATTTTTTCTTTTTTCACATATCTATTCTCTATTGTTGCACATTTCTGTGATCACCAAGGGCACATCTGCAGGACACCAGCTATCCTAAATATCCAGAAGCAAAGAGGATCTATGGATCCCATCCCTTAGCAAATGTTACCAATCATTTCTTCATGTGACTGAGTCTGGGGTGTACAAGGATTGGTGGAAACATCCAGACCTCTTAGTAACATCTAGCATATCTTGGTCTCTCTCTTTCTGTTCCTTGGAAGTTCTTTTTTATTGGGATGATGGAAAAACCTTACACTTACCAAGAATTCATACCAAGTCTCCTGTCCTTCATCATGACAGCAACTGTTTATATTTTAAGAGCCAAGACCTTTAATACTGTTGACACCACACCAGTGTGCATATTTGGAAAATGTCTCTGTTGATATCTCACACATTATTCTGTCACAAAAATCACCTTCTACCTTTCTTTAGTGTGCTCCTCTGCACCATCTTCCTTGCTGTCTTTGGTTTTGGAGAAAGAGTGAACTGTTTGAATACCTATTCTGAAACCATTGGCTTTCCAGATGTTCTCTGGAGTCATTTTAAGTTTATTTTTCCTTAAATTCTGGCTTAAAGGCTTTAATTAGTCTATAGGCATTAACAAAATTTACCTAGAGATTATTGGATTATAATTGGTTTCTGTTAAGTATATATTGTTGGAGATTACTTTCTCCAGATGTAAATCTTATCTGAGAGAATCTGGAACTTATAGTAAACCTGCCCACCTAATGTGAATAACATAAGTGAAACTGTTTAAAAAATCACAATGCTTTATTTTAATTTCAACAAAACATAGCATACATTGTTACTATTCTGCAATCTAGGAAACCTGTGGCGTTTCTCGGATTATTTCCTAATAAATATGGATTCCTCTAAAGAACTTGCTGAAAAATATACCCTGGCAATTTTTATCCTTCCTAACCTAATTCTAATGCAAAGCAAAAAGAGCAAATGGAATTATAGGGCCAGACTCACCCCTGGAGTTCTCATGGGCTTATGGCTTGATGTCACAGAGCATTAATGTCAGTAAAGAGAATTCCTATTTAAAAGGTCCCATTATTTTCTTCCATTTGTAAGAAAAGGGTAGCATATGACATTGTAAAGCAGAGTTCACTTATCCTAAAATAATAAAGTATTGGGTTTAGTGAGTTAATGTTTTCTCATAAAGAAAGAACATAGCCAAAAACAGCTGATTTCATGCTAGTACTGGGTGGTCCAAAAGACATGAAGTATTGAAGTGATTCCATGTTTTTGAAAGAGCAGTAGAAAAACAAATATAGGAAGCAAGTCAGCCATTATTAACTCTGGAAAAGACACATTCTGTTAAATTTTCTTCATATAAGCCTAAAAATTGGATTGTTGATGAGATAGATAAATGATAGAGAGATATGATTGGAAGTAGATGTGTAGGATTCATGTTTGGTTCTCAAAAGAGCCTGGTGATCAATAAGATAGCTTAAACTGTGAAATAATATTAATTTCAAAATTAATTATACAAATGCTTTGGGCTCTTTATTAATAACCTCCATAGTGACAGTGATTCTGATGATGCTGATGACATATTTTAGATACTTAGAGAATTATAATGTCTCTATGAGACACTCATCACAGATTTTGGTCTACATCCATGACTATTTTATCTCCCTGAGTTTATTCTATTTGATTCACATCATACCAGCTGATGTGAGGTGCTAATGGGTTGCTTTACCTCGAAAGGAATCATACAGCGGGCAACACAGTGCAAACTCGGTCTAATTTGTCTCATTTCTTTACAGCAAATCCTTCGCCATGCTAGAGAAAACTCAACAAAAGTTATCTTTCTCATTACTGATGGATATTCCAATGGAGGAGATCCTAGACCAGTTGCATCATCACTGCGAGACTTGGGGGTGGAGATTTTCACTTTTGGCATATGGCAAGGAAACATTCGAGAACTGAATGACATGGCTTCCTCCCCAAAGGAGGAACATTGCTACCTGCTCCACAGTTTTGAAGAATTTGAGGCTTTAGCTCGCCGAGCATTGCATGAAGGTAAAGAAACCTCATAACACAGCAAAAGAACCTTTTCTTCTCTCTCACTTGCCTGAAACCCACTGAAGAGTAATATTAAATCCTTACCAGATCTTTTTGCTGGGCATAATGGCTGCATGTGCTCTATGCATCATGAGATATTCTGAGCTTCATAGAAATAACATTTTATCTTTGGAACAACAGAATTTCTTTTGTTTTGTTTCTTAACATCCATGATAGATTTTCACTAGAATATCCATACACTCCCATCTAGAACTGTTAGAATCAATGGAATGAATTAAAGTGTGTTTTGAGGCCACACACAGAGTGGGAAGATGAGTTAGACCTCATTTATAGTTATCTGGACAGATAAAGTAAATATTTAGAAACGTGCATGGTGAGTCTTAGCAGAACAACAAATAACACATGTTTCTTGCCCTGACAATTTTAGGATAAATACACCTTTTATATAAGCTTAACAACAACAATCCTAAAATGAAAGAAGTTCTGCAAATGCATACATTAGAGCTCTTTGTGCAGCACTTATAAGGATATTTAGTTGTATATCTTAAATTAGGTGAACTTCCCTATCATGGTATGGTTCTGTGTCTTGGTGAGCCAGGAGAAAAGAATGAGGACTGCAGTGAGATGACAGAAGTTCTAGGGTTGTGAAAAATTAGACTTGGTCTATTCAGTTTCCATGTGAAAGATTCCATTCATGGGGGATATCATGGCAGCACAAGATGCCAAGGTATTACTTTTGGAGGTTGTTTTGCTGAGACAGGGTCTTGCACTATAGTTCAGGCTGACCTCGAACTTACTATGTAGCCTTGAACTCATGCATTATGTAGCTTCGAATTCATGATGATCTTCCTGCTTCAGGTTCCCTGGCTTGCACCACCACACCCAGCTAATTAGTAATATTCATACTATGCACTTTAGCTCAACGGTAGTTCCAAGAGAAGAGTTAACAATGAATTGCCAGGCTATAGCTATTGGCAAAAAGGATTCAGCAGTTCTCTAAGGGAAGATCCTGGCAAAAGTTACTGGAATTAGAGATTCCAGGAGAGTGAGGGAAACTTGGGGTTTGCATTGCTGTTATACAATGGAGTTTTGGAAGACTCCACATTTATTACACTTAATTAATATATAGAATAATTTTCCAGAGTTGGTGAAAAGAAACTCTGTTTTAACTGGAAAGACATAGTCAGGTCAAAAGAAATGAGCCTCTTCCCATCTCTGTTAATGGATGCTACTTTTGTTTTTCATGAATCCACTTTTTGTTTTAAAACTATATTTCTGGCCATTCTTCACAGACATTGGTTGCAGAATGGTAGTTCCCCATATGTAACTTATCCACTTAGCTCTTGTTCAGACTAAATGCTAGAGTCTCAGTATGGACACCCAGGTTTTCTTGCTCTCCAAATTGCTCTGTTGCCAAATACACTTGTGGCTCTTTGTCTCAGGACTGTCCTAAGGGACCCAGTTGTGGTTCTTTGACTCACACCACAGTTGATTTTGTGAAGTTTCAGTAGTGCCTCTCTATTGAAGCTTCCCTTGGACCCTGCTACTCAGTCCTCATGCAGAGGGGCAGATGTTCCATAATTAAGGCCATCACCAGTTTCCTTCCCAAATGTGTGACTGCAGCCCATGTCTTGCTAACACCCACTTGAGTTCCTACCCTGGGCTCATCCCTACTTTTGGACCTAGAACCAGTCATGGCTCAAATAATCAGAATGGTCTCTATTTCTGTAACTTGTGTTACTATACTTAAAAAGAAGGGCTAGATCCGGCCCCATTTTATTATTTAACTTATACTATGTTGTTATTTACATTTTTAATCAAATAACTACAGACATAATTAAACTTATTCTGAAGTTAGTAGTTCACAGTCAACACCCCTTATGCAGAGGTTGGGACTGTGGCTTTATTTCTAGCTTGAACAAGGATTTTGGAAATGTGGTTACTGCTGTCTGACCTCATATGGAGTCAGTGGAACATTGTCAGTTTGGAAGCAGGGAAATGACCTGAAGAACTGACTGTGTTACTTCCTGCTGCATCTGGCAATTCCTCCCTACAGTACTTAATTTCTCCTGACCCTGCATGACCTTGGGAACTTATGATGAGGTCCCAGACTGAAATAACTTAACTGGCTGAAACAAATTCCCAGAGTGTGGTAGTGCCAATAACACTTTCCTATTTGGGTGGGAGTAGAGAGCAGAGGGAAATTAGACAGATGGGAAAGGATACTTTCTTCAGCTTGTGCTTACATTTTAAAGACTAATGAACATAATCTTCAACTGTGAACCGTTTTATTAATTACCCTCTGTCATGCATTATTGATAGATCTACCTTCTGGGAGTTTTATTCAAGAGGATATGTCACACTGCTCATATCTTTGTGAAGCTGGCAAAGACTGCTGTGACCGAATGGCAAGCTGTAAATGTGGGACACACACAGGTCAATTTGAATGCATCTGTGAAAAGGGCTATTATGGGAAAGGTCTGCAATATGAGTGCACAGGTGAGTCTTCAGTTGGTGTGTCACTGTGTCAGCTCTCTGTCACTGTGCCACAAATTATCCCCAAACAGAATGTCTTAAAATAATGTCTGTTTCTTATTGCTCGTGGGCCTGGGTCAGCTGGGCAGCTCTATAGTCTCAGCTGTCATGGATCATTCATTTGCCATCAGCTATGGCTTGAGTAGGGTACTCTTCAGATCTCATCTTTGGTCTCTTCTGTATTTTGGGATCAACTGATAATAAGCTGCAGTATAGTGGCTTTGTCTGAGGCAGTCAGGCTGCCCTTTTTGTGGCTTCTAAAGTTCCTTCAGGCTACATTGCATCTTTTATGTGTAATTAATCTAACTAGCAAAACCTGTCCTATAGCTACCTCAACCAAAATATGCCTCCATCTCCCCATGAGGCTGAAGCTAACGGGATTCCAGTCCCTTACCCACATAAACCTTGTTTGTTCCTCCCTGCTCAAAAAAAAAAAAAAAAACCCTGACATTCACTATGATCTTTTGGCTCCTCACAAGCCTCTGCAAAAGGGCATTAGGAAGTGTCACCACTTCAACATAGAATTTAATTCATCAACTTTTGCAATGTTACCTTCTCTAAACCTTCTTCCAAGAAGATCTTCCTGTCTTATTAGAGAGGCATTCTTAGGATTCTTGTGTTCTGTGTTGTACTTTAGGAAATATCTAATATTTACAAGTAGTGTGTGGTTTTTCTGTATTGGGCAGCATTTTGTTTATTCTGTTTTTACCTTAAAAAGCAAATTAAAAAAAAAAAAAAAAGAACTTACAGCATGTCCATGATGTGCTGTTTTGGAAAACTGTATTCCCATGGAAATTAAGGCCCACTAGGAGCCCACTAGGAAAATACAGGGGCGTTAGATTTGCTTTCTTCTTCACCATGCGTTGCTCATTGCTTGTTTCATATGAGAATTGCTTTATTCTGCCAGTTGGTACAGGTCAGCCTGCTCTGCCGGTTCTCTCTCCTGTAGCCAGCATGTCTTCTGTCTTCTTTTCTCTTTCTCTTCTTGGAGCGTTTCTTCTTGTGCTATTCTTTTACTCTCCTTTATTCTTGTTATCCCTCAACTTCCTTCCCTTCATTTCTCCTCCCTCCCCTGGCTCTGGTCCCAGTTGGCAGACACATCCTTACCAGGTCCGACATTCGCCCTCACCCTGCAGAGTCACTCCTCTCTTGGCTGGGCTCTCAACCTCATCCAGCAGGATTTCTCACTTAAGCAGAACAGAAGTGGGGAGGGGAAATCAACCCAACTGCCTCTGGGTTGGCAAAGTGCCTCCTCTTGTTTTTCCCTCCCTTTGAATCTTCCCACACTCCCATCAGCAGCCCAACTTGGCTCTCTCTCCAACACTCCCTCCCTCACTCCTCCCATCCTAACCCACCAAATACAGGCAGAAAATCTCCCTTTTGTTGCTCCATGCTGCAGTCAGCATGTCTGCCTTCCGTGTGGTCTTGACCAGACCATTCCCTGCCAACAAGCTACCATCATCACTGTGCAGCTGCTGGCTGGCCTCAGCCACTTTGCTGCAGGTCCCATTGCTCCAAGGCGCTAGGAGCTTGCATCCCAGGGGTGTGATAGAGGAACAGTGAAAATGGCAGTTTATAAACCCATTGCCCTCCATGACCCAAGTAGCTTTGGCTGCCACCACTGTTACATTCCAACATGAAAGGTACAGTAGTCTATAAAATGTAGGCGGTTGAGTGGAGTTGTCATTAAAGTGTCAGTAGAGGGGACACAAGGCCTTTTGTTGTTGGTTCTAGCCAAGAATATCATGCAAGAAAAGATTAGTTTATCCACGCTTCTCCTAAGTGAATAAACCTCAGTTTAATACTTTTTACTACAAAATTTAAATCAGAATAGTTGCATCACTATATCTGTTCATACTGTCATCTTTAGCATTTATTTCTAAGAAATTAGAAAAAAATTATATGGAGCTCCAAGATGTTTACTGTGCTTGTGTGTAGTCGCAGGAGGCAAAATTCATTACTGGCTTCTCTGGCATGCTAGAAGCTCAGAGAAAAGTAATAAATCGGGTCCTTCTTATGACATGAAACTCTCATTATCAGACTTTTCTTCCCAAAATACAAAAAGAAATAGTAGTTCTAAATCATCTAACTCTGCAACTCTGGACTCAGTTTAGTCAACAAATGTTAACAGTAGAGGACCAGTCCTAAGCAAAGGTGTAGTCACATCCTACTTGAAATTGACCATCTAACCATACAAAGCAACTTTGTAACTGCAAACTGTGATAGGTGCTATGAAAGAAAAATGCCAGTGGTATGAAGAGCCGACTCCAGGGAAGGATAAAGTAATCTCTAAGCCCAGAGCTGCAGTATGACTAGGCCATAGCTATTTTATCACTCAAGGAGAAGGTGTCAGCATTTACTCTGAATAGTTGGAATGCTGAGTATTTATCCCCATTGTGGAAACAGTGCCTTTCACAAGGAAATGGTTCCTTTTTCAAGCCAGAGGAACTTTAGAGATTATCTGCTTTAAACCACTCTTTGTGCAAGAGGAAATTGAGGTCTCAGGAGAGATGAAATTTTGCTCAAATTGATGTACCCAACTATCAGTAGAAACCAGGAAGGGACCCAGGACACTCTTCCCTGAGTCCCATATTATTTCCATGAGATCACTTGGCTTATTTTTTTTCTATATTTGAAAATAACTTTCTGAATATATTGCTTGCCAGATATCCTGGACATAGAACTGTGCTAGAAATGTTTAAAAATTTAGAAAGATCTGGCTCAAATTCAGCTCCTGCAAATTACAAACTAAGCAGCTTTGGACAGCTTCATTTCTTCTGAGTCTTTCTTCTGTAAAACGAACTTACTAGTGTCATAGTTTTACACAAGCACATACATATCTACATGTATATCTAAGTATACAGGTTTATATATATGAGCATATATGTATATGCTTTGCACCTGTGTGTACATAGGTGGTTGAGTTAATTGAGAAAACATAGAAAAGTGTTGTTTTCTAGCAGTATTATTGGTATTGCTTTCTTTATTCTTCATCTATAGAAATTGTCTGGATAGTTACAATGATGATGATGATAAGGTTATTGATAATAATTACAGCAATAATAACATAAAACTCACAAGCATATATAATAGCATTTCTGTATTTGATATAGATCGGTGATAGTTACTATAGGCCAGGAACTACTTTAATATTTATATTAATTCTCTGAAGTATTGTTCCTTTTTAGATATAAGGAAATTGCAAGTTCAGAAGTTTAAATAAATAATAGAGGAATGCATAAGATCAAAATACATTGTAAGCATTAAAACACAAAAAAAGAAAATGTGAAATGTGGGGGAGGATGGGCAAAAGTGAGTGATAAAGGTGTGAGAAACTGATAAAAGTATGTTGCATAAGTGAATAAACCTACTAAAATGAAACCCATCAACCTATACGTGCACTAAAAAAATGAGTAGGAAACAAAACTTAAGTAACTTGTTCAGAGTCGTGCAGCTAGTCAAGCAGAGACAGGAGCCCAAGTTGTCTGGCTCCAGGCCCTACAGATCAGACAGATAGATAGACGGAGAGATAGACATTTAATAAATGTATACTTAAGCCAGGGATTTAGCTTAGCAGTTCAAGTGCTTGCCTGGTAAAGTGCAAGGTTGTGAGTTCAAACCCTGGTACCAAAAAATAAAAATTTTTTAAAAAATGTGTACTTACTACTAAAAACAATTTCTAATTCTAAATATTAGCTTGTTGCTAATAAGATCATCAATATTTGATCATTTTCAACCTGTAGAATAGCAGCTTCACACCTTTCAACCCACTACTTGAAAGAAAAAATAAATAAATTATATGAAACACAAATCTGGTTATGTCACACTCATGCTTAACGTTTCTCAGTTATGGCCCACTTGCAGAGTAAACTCAGGCTGCTTACCATGATGGAAAGGTTTTGCATTATTTGATTCCTTTGAGCTAAGAACCAAAACTAGTTACAGCTACATGTCTGAGGAATGACATGCTATGCTATGTCATTCTGCAGAATTTGCTTCATGTTTCTTCTCTTTTTCCTACCATGTCCAACTGTTTCTGTGTGTCCTTCATTAGATTAGTAACTCTGAAAGGCAGTGAGTTTCTAATCCGTTTGTATCCCTATTACCTGCCTTCAGAGATCATGCTAGATGCCAAAGAAAAAGAATGTATATAAGAAGTCAGCCTTAACACCAGAGTTTTCAGTGGATAAGAACTTATTAGTGAAGTCTTAGGTAATTCCATGGTTTCTTTGCCTGCTATGGGCACCATAGAATCCCTAGTGCAAAAGCACATGGTAAGACAGTTTTCAAAGTGCACTTGATTTGTTTGAAAGCATAATATTTACATTTGGTTAACCTTTGCCAACAATAAATAAAATACGACAGCCAGTTGATTTACTAGAGTAGTCATTTTAATGGGTAGATCATTGAATCAGTTGTGAATATCCAGCAAACTCTTCTAAATCCAAGTAGTTGCAGCTGTTCTGGATTTTCTCTGAAGGGATTTGAGGGACACAGAGCTTAGAGACAGTAGACATCTTGAAGACACTGCTCTTGTACAAAAAACTGATTTCATTTCAGCAAGCTTGGAATGAGCAGATTGAAAATTATTCCTGGATGAGGGCCAACCATAAGGCTTGGGTAATTTGAGCCAAAGCTCCAGTTGTATTACTTTTCATCAAAGGAGGATACCCTGTAGAAATAGATACACTAAAACATTTATGTAGGACTATCTCCCTGTATATGTAGATAAATACAAATATATCCCTACCCCTTCCCTACACACTCACACTCACACACACACACACACACACACACACACTTTCCTGTCTAAACATTATATCATTTATTTGGAAAAAGAGAGGAGCAATTCCTCTAGAAATTCTTGAATGGAAACCAAACCATTTGGAAATCTTGTTCTCTATCCAGAATTTAAGTGCCCCCCCCCGATTCCCAATGGTACCTAATAATGAATTTGTAAGGTGTAAGGAATTTGTGCAATGTATTCCTCTTCGCTTTTTATGAAAGAACATTGACACTAGTTCCCATTAACACAAGGAGGATTTCTAACTGCTTTTAAGTTCCATTTAGCTCAGTTTACCTCTGAATGGAGTAGATATTCAGCTCCAGTGGTGCCCTTTCTTTCCGGTCTTGCAAGGCTTTATAACACAAAAACACACAGAATTGAGCCATGACTGTAAATCATCACAAAACCTGTGAAGTAGATGTATCACCTACCTTCAAAACACTCATAAAAATATATGTAGTAGCCTAAAATTGAGCAAAGGATAGTGATGAATTTCAACTTTTCATTGTAAAATCTTCCCATTCTTTTCTCCAGCAACATTACAAGTGACACTTTCCAATAAAAATCAGAAAGGACAAAGAAAAACATGACTATCTACTAAGTCGTGGTCTTCAGTCATTTTTGCTTATCTTCCTCTCTGCCTGAAAATATTGAAAATCCATGCACTCTTCACTAAGTTTTAAGTGGCCACCTAAAAGTTTTTAGCAGGATTTTAAAATGTGGCAATTCTATAATTCTGTATTGACAT
Source organism: Hydrochoerus hydrochaeris (assembly GCA_004027455.1). Classification (NCBI taxonomy): domain Eukaryota; kingdom Metazoa; phylum Chordata; class Mammalia; order Rodentia; family Hydrochaeridae; genus Hydrochoerus; species Hydrochoerus hydrochaeris. The sequence goes on from PVLA01001024.1 coordinate 369,318, forward strand.
TTTAAAACAAAACCATTAGAGCTGAGACTGTAGTTTGTAGCTCAAGGTAGAACATTTATTTAGTGTGTGTAAGGTTGTGTGGATTCAATCCCCAGAAACACACATGAAAATACATAGACACACATCAAAACAAAAAAAAAACATGTAACTATTATATCACTTTATAATGTACCCACTAAAATCTAGACATTGTAGCAAATTTGATTCCTCCAAGCATTCATTTGTAAATAAATACCTTTCTTAATGCAGACATTTTGCCTGGTGTCTACTTTCTTAGTTCTAGTCCTCTTCTACCACATACTAATTCTATGCTACTGTAATATATTTTTTGTCCCAAAGCCTTCTATTGATCACAGCTTTTGGCCTCTCTGCTACAAAAGTTGTGGATAAAAATTTACAAGAATTTTAAATTTTCTGGTGACAAAATATGCCTCTAGATCAACTTATCACAGTTATTTGTATATAATTTGCCATATATATATATATATATATATATAATGTGAAATATAAATGTGTCTATAAATATATAAAAAATATATATCCCCATCCCTTTCTTGTGTTGGTTTTTTTTTTTTTTTGAGAATGGATCTTGTTAAATCATAAATTGCCAAAGTTGGGCTTGAATTCATGGTCCTCCTGTTTTAGCGTCTGAGAGTGCTGGAATTGCTGGCATTTGCCACCATGCCTGACTAAATATAGCATACATTTTGATACATATTACTTTTGGAAACTTATCTTTTAATGAAATGGATCATTAATCAGTGCATGTATCCATGGATTTTAGTGATTACTGTTAGATTAAGAGAACATATGGCATCAATTTCTCTCTTATTTTCATAAATTTTAGTGCTGAAAACATTCTTCATATAAATATAGAAATGGAACATACCAGAGCTGTATTGAGCTGATGTCACTCAATTGTTGGAGTTTCTCCTGAGTTACATGCCAAAAATAACCTCAGTTATCTGTCATCAGAAAAGTATTTTAAATGATCTATTAGCTGACAATTACCTTGGGTCCTTTTTCAATTTTATTGAAATTGAAGAATTGGGAAACCTCTGACTTGCAAAAGCAGTTTCAATCATAATCATTATTCAGTTTCTAAGAAGTCACCTCAAAAAATTTCACTAAGATTTATTGGACTTATTGCTTGTTTCGGTTATGTAAGATAAGTTCTAGACATCTGCTGTGTGACATTGTTCCTATGTAAGAAAAGCTTCTTAGACCCTCTGCTTATAGTGCCTTAAATAAAATAAGATTTAAGGATGTCAGGATTTTGAAGGATGCTACAGGATTTTCACCTTGGGGCAATACTGTTGCATAAAACTTAAATAGTTTAAGAATTACACATTTCTTTTGAAAAATTAAAGGCAGGCAATTGCCAAAAGGCACCCTAGACAATTTCTCAGGCACATTATTGCTTTAATTACATATGAATCTTGAGGTTCTCAAAATAGGATCTCTTAAAATGATCCATGACACATCCGTATGTTACTAGCAAAGTGTCTACTTAAATTCTTGCTTTGCAAAAGAAGAAGCAGTTTTCAAAAATTCAGACTTTCCTGCTATTATCAGTGACAAAAAGGTGAAGTTAGCATGCAGACCCTGAGCCATCTGACCCAGAGTTCACACTGTGCCTTACAATCCATCCACGTCACTCAGTACAGAGTCACGATCCATCAAATAAATGACCCAGAAGTATTTTGCTGCTCTCTCCAGATTACATGTGAAATAAATGGTTGCTTCTAAATTGTAGTTTAGTATCCCTGGTATTTGCTTTCACTGGGTCTACATGGAGCTGAAATTCATCACATGTTAGATGTTTAGCCAAGTTTGAATGACAGCTGACATTAGTCACTTCACAATGGTAGCTCAAGCTAGAAAGAGTCAGGCTCTGACTGATCATCACAAACTCACTGAAATCGTGATGTCCTTTGTAAAAAGCTAAGCGTTGGTGATGCTAAAATTCCTATGATTCAGATCATGTGTGCAACTTTGTGTTTACACAGAGTTATTAGTAGCAACTAGTGGCAGGAATCCTGGTTCATTTACTCGCTTTTGCTTTTTCTTTTTTGTTTTGAGGAAATTTTTTTCTTCAATGTACCTTAGTTTCCTAGTCTATAAAACAGGGTCAATAAAATGAGCTCAAAGCCAGCTTGAACTACATAGCAAGACTCTCTCAAAAAGACAAAAAAAAAAAACAGGGTCAATAATAGTTAAGATTATTAAAAATGAAATGAGATGTGTGCAAAAGCTTGCTCAATTGTCCAGAGTAAGTAAGTACTGGGTTAATGTTATTTTGTTGACCAGTTATGGTTTTCAACAAGGAGTGATTTTATATTCTGGGGAACATTTAGCAATATCTAGGGATAATTTTGTTTGTTAGCGCTAAAACATGGTACTTGGTATCTAGGGAATAGTGGCCAGAGATGCTCCAAGATATTCCACAACATACAGTGCGACCCCACTGAGTTTCAAATGTCACTTGAAAAGCCCAGTTCTCCTTTGGACAGATTAGATTCATGTAGTAAAGTGAGATTCAAGCAATAATACTACATCTTTTTTTTAAAGTTTGGAAGGAAATATCAACACGTGATTCTACTAGAGTTGAGTTGTTGCTTGAGGTTAACCATTGTATCACCTTGTGCTCCAGCCACTCCAAGCTTCTTGCAGCTGCTTAGACACTTCTAGTCCTTTTTCATGGCTAAATGTAAGTGAAGTTCTATTCTCTTTTCTTGGAAGTTCGTATGTCTTCTGTATATGTTCAATTTTTTACCAGGCCTTCATGGTTTACAACAAACGCACTTCTCAATGAAAACTTCACTCTCATCATTTCATCCATAAATTTGTCACCTTGGCACAGAGAGATCTAGATATTTCAGTTTTCCCATGTATCTCCTCTCTGTTCATGGTTACTGCATAGTATTACAGTTTTTTGATAGGCTTTCTTCTCTAATATTCCGAGAATTCCTTTAAATCAAGATTACTTTTTTTCCAACCTCTGCTGCACAGCATGTAGACTTGGAGTGAGCCTTAACAAGTTTTGGGTGAATGAATGGATGAGTAAATAAATAAAATGAGTTGCATTTTTAGACACTAGAACACAGCATATGGAGACTCTGCTTGGTTCTCAACTTCCTGGGAATTTTCCATTCCTTTTATAGAGAAGCAAAGGTGAACAAGTCTACTGACCCTGAGAAACACTGGCTTAGTATCAAAGTGAACCATCTGGAAGGCCCTGTTTGATAATAGGAAGTGGCTAATCACACATTTATCTCTGTTATGTTATCTAGTTACTGAGATTATTTCCAAATTTATAACCAAAACAATGGCCGTGTATTTGTGTGTGCCCACACTTAAAGCTATTTGCATTTGCAGGTGGGTTAAGGTAGTGTTTTACTTCAGTTAACAACATAAGACACAGCATTTCAAGGTACTGTGGATGCTTACTGTTGAGGCAATCATTAACAAACACATAAAACAAACTATTATTACTGTACATTGCATCGTGTTAACAGTTGGGAATTTTCTGTTAACACTTGTGGCCTGCAAATCTTGTCGGAATATAGAAGCAGTTATAGGAAAATAAATCATGAACTATAGAACAGTTTTCAAGAAAAAGTACACATCAGGAATGAAAATGTTAAGGAAAAACCATAAAAATTAATAAACTAAGGCTACTCTAGTTCATTATTTTATGTTTAAAACAGTGTTTTTACTATTTGCATTCTGTGTTTTTGTTCACCTAAAAGATTCAAAGGACTCAACTGAAAACCACTAACACAAATAGAGTAAGTTTGTAAGAGAGTAAAAAACAATTTTAAATCAGTATGTATGTCTATAAAGAAGCACTTACATGAAAGGTATTTCCTTAAAATAATTGGAAAAAGAATTGTGTGACTCTCATGAGGAGCTATCAATTTTTATTAAAACTGATACAGTTTGTGATTAAGAATGTGAATTTATGAACCGCCCTTTCCAGTCATAACATTTATGAATACTTTTCATCATTGCTCTCTCCCAGGTATCACGGTGTCTATAAAGCAGTGACAAGTCCTCTGTAGTGACTGACATTCACTAGTCTCAAAGAAGCAGTTCTTCTACCTTGTACATTTCTGGATGTACTTTGAAATTTTGTTTCTCTATTTTGTATTATTTAAAAATCCTTTTCATTATACTCTCTTTTGAGGTAAATTCGCATGAAGTTCTGAAAGACAAATAGAAAGCCCTTATATCCTTTCCTCAGTTTCTCCCAATGGTCACATCCTGCAAAGCTACAGTATGCCATTATAACCAGGATCTTGACATTGATACAGAATATCTCCACCCCTTCCAGGACCATTTTTTTTTATTTTAGAGTCACAGACATCTCCCTCTTATTTCTAGCCTTCCCCAAACACCACTCTATTCTCCACTTCCATATGTTTTTCATTTCAATGTTACGTAGATGGAAATGTGGGCTATAACATGAGACAGGCTTTTTCCATTTGGCATAATTCTCTGGAGAGTTTTGTAGGACGTTGCATGTGTCAGTACTGATTCCTTTTCATTGCTGAGTCATATTTCATAATATAAATACACTGCAGTTTAACTCTTTGCCTGTTGAAAGGCATCTGGATTGTCTCGCTTTGATCTTTTGTGAAAAAATTGTTAGACACATTTACGTCTAGGTTTTTATCTGCACCAGGGCTTTATTTTAACTAGACTAAATGTCCACCAGTAAAATTGTAGGTTGTTACAATAATTGCATGATTAGTCTTGAGAGAAACCAACAAAATATTTTCCAAAACTGCTCAAATCTTTTGTCTTTCCATCAGAAATGCATGCTATTAGTTTCTCTGCTTCCTTGCCAGCATATGCTGTAGTCATTATTTTATAGCAGTCGTTCTAGATAATTGTGTTGGGATTTCCCATTTAATTTGCATGTCTCTGGTGAATGGTGATTTTGAATGTCTTTTCATATTCTTATTTATCACCTGTGTATCTTCTTCAGTTTCCTCAGGTCTTTTTCTGTATTCCAATTCATTTGTTGGCTTTTTAGTTTTTGTTTATGGGGGTTCTCCATGTATTCTTTTATCAAATGTATGACTTTCAAATTTTTCTCTTTATTCTGTAGTTCGTGTCTTTTAAAACTCTCTTAAGAGGGTCACTTTAGAGCAGACCCTTTTTAATTAAAAGTATTCATCAAATTTTCCTTCTGTGGATGGTACTTTTTGGTGTGAAGTCCAAGTCTGTTCCTAGGCCTGGTTCATGAAGATTATATCCTATGCCTGTGTCTAAAAGTATTATGGTTTTGCATATATATTTAAGTTTATGTTACATTATAATTTTTGTACAAAGTGTGAGATTTAGGCAAAACTGAATCCACCTACCTATGGAGGTCATGTTTTTCCTGTTCCTTGAAAAAGCTATCTTTCACCTATTGAATGCTTTTGCACCTTTTTTGAAAATCAGTTGACTCATTAAATGAGTCTGTTTCAGGGTTGTATTTGTGTGCCATTTATCCACTAATACTGTATGTCTTGATTATTTCACTATGATTACTTGCAACTATCCAGTGTCTTGAAATTACTTCCATTTCATTCTTCTTTATCAAAATTGTTGTAACTCTTCTAGTTCTTTTGTCTTTTCATATAAATTTCAGAATAACATTGTCTATCATCAAAATAATCTTGCTATAATTGTTATAAGAACTGTGTCATATCTGTATCTCAGTTTGGGGAGAATTGATGTTTTTACTATGTTACAGTTTTTAATTTATAGAGATAATTTTTGCTTAAAATAGTCTTTGATTCTATCTTTAATATAATGCTACTTTACATACAAGTTCTGCATATATTTTTTAGATTTATGCTTAAATGTTTTATTACTTTGAACAATAGTAAATAATTTTAAATATATTTTTACTTTCAATGTCCTGAGTTCATTACTGGTATGTAGAAATACAATTGACTTTTTTGCATTGTGTCTTGCAACCTTACTTAATTTATCTATTAGTTCTAGGGAAAGGGATTTTACTTTTTGTTTTTGGTAAATCCCTTGGAACTTTGAGAATCGTGTCATTTACAAGTAGTGTTGTATGTCTTCCTTTCTAATCTGTATGACTTATCTTTCATATTCTTGCCCTGTCATGCTGGCCAGAACCCCCAGCACTGTGTGAATAAGAATTGCTTTTTTCGAGTCTTAAACAAAAAATGTTTAGTTATTTGTATGATTTCAGAATCAATCTTTTAGGAGCTTATGCCACTGAGCTAAATCCTCAGCCCAAAAGGATTTTTTTTTTTTTTGTGATACTGAGGACCGAACTCACAACCTCACACTTGCCAGGCTGGCACTTATGCCACTAAGTTAAATCCCCATCCCTCAGAATCAATTTTTTAAGAGTTCCTATGTATTTCTACTTTTCTGAGTTTTTTATCATCAATGGGCAATGAACTTTACTTATAGGATTTTTTGTGCATCAATTGACATAAGCTGTGAGTTTTTACCATTAACCTATTAATGTGATATATTACCTTTAATAACTTCCAAATATTGAACTAACCTTGTATCCCTGAAGTAAATAGTACTGGGTTATGATGTATATAACTCATATATTGCTGAGTTTCATTTGCTAAAATTTTGTTAAGAATGTTTATGTCTGTATTTCTGAGAGGTATTGGTTACAGGTTTGAAATGCTTTTTCTGTGATGGTGCTGGTTCAGTTTGATTTGGTATTTGCCTTTAGGTATTCATGTATGTATGTATATATCAATTTATCTATCAATCATCTATCATCTGTCATCTATCTATTGGTAAATTCTGCACCTTGCAGATATAAGGGTGTTCTAGGATAAAATGAATTGTTTCTTGTTTCTCTTAAGAAATAATGTAAAAGCTTTATTAAATTTTTGTAGGTATTTGATAAATATTTGGTAAAACTGTCCAGTGAGATAGCTGGTACCTAGATTTCTCAGGGGAAAGGAGCTTTTTAAACTATGAAATCAATTGTGTTAGTTGTAGAGCTATTCAAAGTATGTACAGTAAAACCTTGGTTTGCAAGCATAATTCAGTCCAGAAATATGCTTGTAATCCAAAGTACTTGTGTATCGAAGTGAATTTCCCCATAAGAAATAATGGAGGAGAACTATCAGTGATTCCTGAGCTCTGCATCATGTTGGAACTTTGGGCGCTGGGAGAACAGGCAGCCTACTGGCCACCCTGGTAAGCAGCTGGGGCCCTGCCGGTGAGCAGGCTAAGGATCAGACATCGATCCATCCCCCCAACCCTGTTAGCAAGTCGGCACGGGCAGTCTGAGTATCTCTTGGGAGGATGAATGTATGCAGTGTGGCAAGTAAGGTGCTTGTAATCCAAAGTACTTGTGTATCAAAGTGAATTTCCCCATAAGAAATAATGGAGGAGAACTATCAGCGAGTAAGGGGATTTCCTTCTACCATCTCTTTGAAGGCAAATATTTTTATCACTGTTTTGCTCAGTTTTGATTAATGGTACTGCTTTATTCAATATTCTGTTTTTATAAGTTTGATATTTCCTTCCATTTTCCTCTACCTGATTGAAAGGACAGCTAATGTGAACAGAATGGGCTGTACTATTGTGCCCATTGCTTGTGTCCTGGTGACCTGCTCTGAGGTTCTATGGTAATTTCACTGCACTGGGGTCGCATGGGTTTGTTCTGTCTTGTTCTGCTGTATGTTTCTACCTTCAAAAAAAAAAGTAGATAACAAAGTAACAAAATACCTCCAAAAATCTCCCAACTCCACCAAAGCTGATCCATGGAGCATGGATGAGGAGAAACTCAAAAATAAGGCAACAGCATTATATAAGGTGATTAAAAAGTAAATAACAACAACAAAACAAGTCAATAAGGTACTGAGCAACCTGAAACAGGATATAACTAAAGAGGTAATGGATTTAAAAATCAAAAGGAGGAAAAGAAAGTGATCTAGAGGATATGGCTGCATGTATGTGTAGGATTGATAACCATGTTGCTAAGTTGTTACTGGATCACTGAACTTCTTTATAGTCTCACTTTTTGAATGCCCACTTTGTATGTTTTAATTTTGTAACTTTAACAACTATGTCTAAGAAGACAATATGTAATTTATCAACTAGTGATTTCTTACTGCTTATTTTTTTTCTGAAATTCTGTATTGTTTCTACCTTTTTCTGTTTTGCTTTTTTTCTATTTAAATAAAATTTTTAAAAAAGAAAAAAAAAGAAATAATGGAAACTCAGATGATTCATTCCACATTTTATTAGTATAAAAATGATTGCAATGCTGTAATATAATACAAAATAACAAAGAAAATGCAAAATATAAGGAAAAGTAAATTAAACTACACTTTCTTTTAAAACCTCCATGGCTGGCGTGAGGGAGATGAGAGAGAAGGGTTACTGTGAAGAACAATTTTCACTATCACTAATGGAATCACTGCTGTCTACTGGCTCAGTGAAGCCTTTTATTTTCATGCAACTTTAACAAACCTATCCAACAATTGCCTTTGCTTCCTTTTCAGGATTTTGCAGAAATGTGGCATAGCACTGTCATTAAAGAGATTCATCTCTTGTACCACTACAGCCTTATTCACATGGTGTTTCCTATAAAATTTTGCACTGTTTCCCACATTTTACACATCTCCCTAATCTTATTTGAAGTGAGGGATCCCTCCTCTTCAGATGAGATCGCCTCTTTAATCTCTTGCTGTTGGAAGATGATCACCAAGAAAGAGAGAAAGAGAGAGTGAGAGAGACAGACAGAGAGACAGAGAGAGAGAAACAGAGAGAGAAGGAAGGGAAGGAAGAAGAAGAAGAAGAAGAAGAAGAAGAAGAAGAAGAAGAAGAAGAAGAAGAAGAAGAAGAAGAAGAAGAAGAAAGAGGAGGAGAAGAAGAAAGAGGAGGAGAAGAAGGAGGAGAAGGAGAAGGACAAGCAGAAGGAGAAGGAAGGAGGGAGGAGGGAGGGAGAAGGAGGAGGAACAAGAGGAGGAGGAGGGGCGAGTGGAGGTGGAGGAGGAGAAGAAAGGAAAAAAAAAGGGAGAGGAACCATTAGCTCTATTGTGATCATGGGACACTCAATGTCACCTACTAGTCATATTGCAAGACATCACTTTTTATCAAGTTAAAATTTGTTAGAAATGCTTACTTGTCTTGTGGAACACTAGCAAAACAAGTTACTTGCAACCCACAAGTTTTACTGCATGTCATGTTAAATGGATTGTGGTAGTTTGTATTTTGGGGAGAACTGGTCTGTTTGTCAAATGTATATGTAGAGCAATTATATTTTTCATGTCTATAGGTCTACTTCATTCCTGATTAGTAATTTCTTTCTTCTCTCTTTTTACTCTATATCAATCTCTCTATAGATTTGTTAATTTTATTGCTTTTTTCGGACCCTTTATTCCATTAATTTTTTGTCTTTCTGTTTTTATTTTTATTGATTTCTGTTCTTATATTATTTCCTTCCTTCTTATTAGTTGCATTTATTTTGCTGTCCTCCTTCGGATTCTTGGGGTAGGATTAGATTGGAAATATGAGACTGTTCCCTTTTCTAATGCATATTTTAGTGCTATAAATTTCCTTTTCAATGCATTTATTAAGCAGTAACTTAACCACTGTTGCTTTCATTTCCATAATATATCTGCTTTCATCATTTTGAATTGTATCTTCCTATGTTATTAGATTTGAAGTGAGTTCTTGTACACAGTGTATATGTAGTTGATCATTTTTAAAACCTATTTTGCCAATTTCTTCCTTGGTGAATTTAGATTACATTTAATGTATTTATTGACGTTAGGATGTAAGGGTACCTTTAATTGTTTTTTTCTGTCTGTATGCTTTGAATTTTGTTTTTCTTTGTCTGCATTTTTGCTTTCCTGAGGATAACTTAAACATTTTTAGAATTTTATTTTGACTCATGCATAGATTTTGAGTATATGTATATTTGACTCAATCTACTGGTGGCATAATTTCATATTTAAAGTGAAGTATAGAAATCTTACCTCTCTTTTCCCTTCCCATGTACAATATGTGTTATAAATATTTTATTTATACATATTTAGAACTATATTAGAGAGTTACAGTTTTTTGCTGTAGAACATGGAAGAGGAAGGGCAAATTATATTATTTTTACTCATACTTTTATTGGTCACGCTTTTTCTCCCTTGTGAACATTCCAAAGTCTCTTCTTTTAATATTTTCATTCTATTTTGAGAACCTCCTTAAACAATTTTTTTATGGCAGATCTTCAGTGACAAGTTCTTTGTTTTCCCTTATTTGGTCATGTCTTGATAACACCCTTATTCCTGAAACACTGTCACTGAGTAGAGGATGATTCTGGGTTGGCAATTCTTTTCTTTTAGGAGTTGAAAAATGTATCATTACATCTGGTCTCCATAGTTTTTCCAGAGAAACAATTTCTCACATATAACTTTCCTTCTACAATTTTCTAGTTGGATTTTTTTCCCCTATAATTAAGGTTGCATTTTTCTCTGGCTAATTTCCAGATCTTTTTCTTTGTCTTTAGTTTTCAAGTTTAATTGTGGTTTATCTTGACATGAATTTCCTTGGATAGAACCCATTTTGAGGTTCACTCAGATTACTTGAATTTGTAGATTTATATCTTCTGCCAATATTGAGCTACTTCAGTCATATTTCTTCAACTATTTTGCAGTTCCATCTCCTTTCTAAATTCTGATGTTATGCTTTTAGATCTTTTGTTATACTCTCCCATAAAGCTGAAGTTCTGTTCATTTATTTTAGTCTATTTTCTCTATATTGTTCTGATTTGATTGTTACCATCATCCTATCTTTCAGCTCACTGATTTTTTTCTTGCTGTTTCTCTATTCTTCTATTGTATTCATCTAATTTGTTTATGGGGGTGGTTGTGCTTTTTTCAAGAATTGTCCTTCATTCAATTCTAAAATACTCTTTTTGTTTTTCTTTATAATTTTAAAACTTTTTTATTTATCTCAAAAGTATTTGCATTGCACCTTGAAACATTTTTCATGACTAAAAATTTGTCAGCTACAGTAATTCTAATATCTGTACATCTTTGTTTTGGTGTCTTATTGATAGTGTTTTTTCATTTGGTTAGGATTTTCTTCAATCATGGCATGACCTATAATTTCGAACAGAAACCTGGACATTTTTATATTGTATTTCATAAGTTTGGTTACAGTATAATCCTTCCATTTTTACAAGTTTAATGTGACATTTTGCCACCAAGAGAAGGGGGATTGAGAGCACTCCCTGTTCTACCCAAATGATGACAGAAATTCAGGCTCTCTGTTTTGTGTCTATTGACACAATTGGATGAGGGACCTCATTAATGCTGGTTGAACAAGGAAGTTTGGTTGCTCACTAGGCCTCTGCAGATGCCGTCTTGCCTGGGAGGTATAAGAGTTCTTAATATTGCTCCTAGAGCACATTGACCTCTTTATTGTTCAGTGTTACTAAATGTCCTGATTCTTCCCTAAGCCTCCTTGGACACCAGTCAGGATGGGAAAGGACCCTTTCTTACTTTTGAAAAAATGGTGGAAATGAGGTACAACCACTGCTCTCTATTTTCAATTGGCACTCATCTTCTCTGATACCGCTGTGGCAGGAATCTTGGGCTATTTTGCTAGAAGATCCTTACAAGAGTGGACATCCTGGATTCCCACTTGACTTGTGTTGTTTTGACTGGAGATGGAGCCCAGTCTTTTCCTGTAGTACTTAAACAAAGTAGAGCAGTAGCACATTGCTGCCCCAAAGTGTCGCATCTTCTTGGGCTTCCCTTTTTCCTCATCCTTTGACTAGAGAGAGCACGTTTCATTGAATGTATGGTTTTGTCTTTGCCAGTACCCATTGGCACTTTTGGGTTGCAAGCTTCTTCAAGTTAAGTCTGGAAGACTTCAGCAGAGTGAAAACCCAAGGTGATCACTTGCATGTAGGTTTAAGAATCTTGAGTTTCCTACCTGGTATTGCTTCTTGTTCTGTATATCAGAGTCATTTTACGTTTATTTCATGCATGATGCCCAGGATTTTTTATACACTTAGCAGGAGAATGAAGGAAAAGTAGATCTACTGTATCTTTCCTGAAATAAATGCTGTGTGTCTTATTCCCTCTCTGTTGACAGATTTTTCCATTTCTGTTATATCGGCCCAGAAGACTGTATCCTTTATGGGTTGGTTTAATTTAGGACCCCTACTGTGGAAGTATAAAAATGTTATTTCTTTTCTATATTTTATGCTGGATAATGACTTTTATTTCTGCTGAAACCAAAGAGATCTGGGAAAAATTGTTAGTGGTTAACAAAGAAAAGACTAAATGTTTCAGAAACAATCATAAAACAAAATCCATTAAGGAAAAATTCAACACTTTAAAGTTCTAAGATCATTCTTAGGCACTGAAGTACATGGACAGTAGTGAATTTGAGAATTAAATGTTGTTGTCCTCCAAAATCATCCTCCAAACTGAATCCAGAGTAATCCTATGACACTCCCTGATTTGAAACATTGTCATAGTGCCCATTGTAACTATGAAAACCTTTTGAATGTACCTTGCCCACCCTTGATGATTCTGGTACCCACTTAGCTTTCTAGCCTCACCTCTCTGTACCCTCATTTGAATGACCTCTTTTTTTTTTTTTTAAGTATACCAAGCCCTTAGTGTCAGTTCCTGAGTCTGGAGTGCTTTCATGCTGTTTCTCCTCTTCCTCTCCTGTCTACTCATGGTTTGTCTCATCTTTGAAATCATTTTGACCAGCAAAGCTTATCCATCCAACCTACCATTTTCTCAAGTCTGAATTATGGCCCAGTCCTGTATTGTCATATGTTATGGTTTGGATTTGAAATGTCCTCCAGTACTCTTGCATTAACAGCTTGCTTGCCAGGGACTTTCAGAATGTGATTGGATCATGAAGGTCCTAACTTCTTGAAAAGGGTTAATCTGTTGATGAGATCATAATTTGGTGGCTTTACTGGGAGCACAGATAAACAGGAAGTGGGACCCAGCTGAACTGAGTAGATCATGGGGTCTGACCTTAGGGCCATATCTGGTCCCTAGCCCCTTACTGTTCGTTCCTGTCCCTTTCTCTTTGGTTCCTAGCTGCATGAGATGGGTGGCTTTCCTCTGCTTTGCCTCCCCACCTTACTGTTTCTGCTTTGCCACAGCCCTAAAAACAGGGGAGCCACCTAATCGTAAATGAGAGCCCTGAGCACAAGAGTCAAATAAATCTTTCTTCCTTTAAATTATTTTCTCCAGTTCTGTGTCACAGCGATGAAACATGTTACATGGCACTTTTCCTGTGTTTGTCTGTTTAAAACTAAAATTGGCAAAGGCTGTTCTTTTCCTTATCCTCATTGTCTCTTTCCCAGTTTCATCCTTTTCGTACCTATTGGGAGTCGTGTAATTTCACTCTTAAAATTTGGCTTTACACATGATCACCCATGCAATAGTAATGGAGAAACCAGTTCTCCAATTAGTTATGTAACTCAGGACCACACAGTGTCAGAGCCAGTAACAATTTGCAAAATTCTTACTCTTGCACTCTATCCTGTGAACCATGCCCCATTTCAAAATGGTGGCATGGTGAAATTTAATGTGGTGAAACCATTGCAATAGCTAAAAAAGATGAAATTTTATTTATACAAATATTGTTCAAAAGATACTCCAAGTATTTTAATATAGGTCTATGAAATGAACGTAACTATTAAATGACTAAAGTACTTCAAAGTGTGATGGACTAGATCACACAAATCATCAGAATGAGTGCCAGGCCAATCAGATCTGTCTAAATCACATCTTATTGATACCACAGAAAGGCATAATTTAAATCTGTCCATTGACTACTTTAACTGCTTACTACCTCATCAGCTATTTCTGGCACTGGATTATATGATTGTTGTACAATACTTTTCGAGTGTTTTAATATGAAATAGAGCTATAATTGCTATAAACAAATCACAATCTGTGTTGTAAACCAAGAATTAAGATTTATCCAATTTAAAGAAACTGGGTTTAAATAAAAACAAAACCAATGTAATATATGTGGTATAAATGGTGTAGGAATTTTTATAAAATGTTTATTTTTGGTTCTGCGAGTGGTGGGACTTGAACTGGGTTTCAGTGACAGTAGTAGGACCATTAGTGACTTGGGAGGCTGTTATGAAGAATAAGAAGTACAAGCCTTAAATGGGGCTGGAGGTGGTTTATCTAGATGGAAATGTAGGCTAATCTATCTATCTATCTATCTATCTATCTATTTATTATGATTATATATATATATATATATATATATATATATGAAAGAAAAACAAGGTAGAAAAGTAGATTGTATTGAGATTTGACTTCCTGATCACAGAAATGGTCTTAGATTAATTGGCAATGGTGATGCAATAAAGATTTTTGGGCAGAAAAGTAGAATGATTAAAAAAAAGTATGCTAAGAATGTTAATTTTTTACCTGAATGTGAAACAATATAAAATAGGAGCATGTAAAGAAGTTATAGAATCAAACAAGGGATAAACTAATAAGGTCCTAATTTAGTGTAGTAATATTGGGAATGACAAACAGAAAGTCATGTCGTCTACATTACTACATTATCAGAGACCATAATATCTTATTGAATGTGAGAGAGAAGAGGAGGAAAGAAAATATAAGAGGCAACTATTGCCTGATATTTTACTTGCAGCTTTCACTTGTCATAGACCTCAGTGAGAAGCAAATTTGACAGGCAGCAAACTATATAGTCAGAATCTTTTTTTTTTTTTTATTCTAGCTCTTAAGGTCGAAGGTTACTAGGTCGACATATGCAGAATCCACTTTGCTTCTATACTGTGTATTCTCACTGATCACTGATCAGGCCATGCTGAGTTGTAATATTTTGAATATTATTCCTGCCATAGAGGGAGTTTTCTTCTAGAAGGCTCTTAAATTCTTCAAGTAAGCCGGTTTTCTTTGAGCCTATACATGTGCGACTCCCCAGACAGCGCAAACCTAGGTTCAAATGCAACACTGTTGAGCCCGACATCCACAGGCCTTTACGTTTATGTAATGGTTCACTGGCAGTTTTTTAAACTGTTAATACCCAATGGCAAAAAGACTACATTAAGTTTTGTATTTCCAGTGCTGATAATGAAAATACAAAATAATCTAACTATTATAAACTCAGGAGTTTAAACAATTACTATTTTACCTAATAAAAAATTTTAACTGGACCAAAGATTTAAGGAAGGAAGTTGTCTATAAAAAGATTCTTTAAAATCATTTAAAAAATTAGAATCAACCTTAAATATCAAATATTAAAAGAATAACTAAACCAAACTCATTTAGCTTATGCTATTATTATTTCTTTATATAATTCTGAATTATTAGCTTTTTGGAAAGGAAAAATAGGGTCAAAGATAATTGTGAAAACCTCCAGGGGGCCTGTCCTAAAAGTACGAGCCCACAAAGTAGTAATTATAAAACTCAGGATTAATCTCCCAGTTTTCATCCTTACTCTAAACCCTTAAAAAATTAAGAATACAGAAAAGTCTTCACCTAAACATTCTATATTTAGCCAGGTTGTATTTACATGTAAGGCTGTATGTGAGTATATGCATGTTCTTCAGTGATTTGCCCTACACAGTCCTTTGAGGGTTTTGTTTTTTGATAAACTTGTTGTGCTCCATCGCTAATCTCCTGACAAGTCTGAGCAGATGCTTATATTTGCAGCATGGCATCCTGCAGCTAAGGTGCCATTTGTCTTTACGGCACCACACCAGGCTCAAATTTAAAATCTCATGCCAGTGCTCTGCAGCCAAATGAGCTGACCAATCAGAGGGAGAACAGCAGGGCGCTAATGTGCATCATCACGTAGGTTCTGATGTACAGATTTCAGGGCAATGAAAAGTCTCCTCTTCTAATTAATTATTGAAAATAGAAAGGATAATTGCTTGTTAATAAAAAGAAAGTTCCTGTCCACACGCTTAGATTCCTGTCCAATATTTGTGAAGACATTGGCTCGGCCGAGGGGAAACTGATTCTCTTCTAAGTCAGTGGATCCTTGAGCTCAGAGTCCTAGTAAAAACATATGTAGGAGCAGATTCTGTATTCATATCAGATCCATAAAACTGAAAAGAAGTGTAACATTGCAATAATAAAGAACCTTTTCTAAAGGCCTACCTACTTCACTAGACATACTTCTGCCCGCCCTAGACAGAACCGAAATGAGGGCTTTGGAGTTGCTCAACTCCACACGCTGCCGTCATAGTCACAGGAACGGGCGCCCTCAGAGTTAGGTCCTGCACAGTCAAATGCAGCTCATTCAGCCGCCCTAGCACCGAACTCTTTAAAATTACTCACTGGCTTTTGAAATGAATTGTGGGAAAAGGCTTTTAATTTTTATCAGAGTTTTAAAAAATTAAACTTATGTATAAGCAGAAATTTTATAAAATATATGACACTGTATAATGCATGTTATTAATAGTAACATTTTATTTAAGGATGTTTTGTTTTCTAAGAAGATGATATTTAATAGGCCAGATAGATGACAGGGGAGGGAAACCTTTTGTGTTTTACAGATTCTAGACCTGGTGATATTATATGTACATCAAAGAATTGCATTGCCCGGGGGGTGGGGAGGATCTCTATTAGCACAGTATTCAAGCTTCAGGAATCACATTTCCAGTAATAGAAACTGATACCACCAATGTGCTTCTGAAAAGAGAGAGTACGCATTTTAACAACAAGAAGAGCAATTAAGAAATAATATTTGGTAAATTTCCAGGAAGGAAACATCTCATTAAGAAAAAAAAAAAGTACAATAGTCCTTCAGCCAAGACTTGTGAAACTTGTTCAAACCTCAGATTTATTTTATCTCTCCAACTTTTGCTCAGCTTTGGATGAGGAATTTTCCCCTTTGGGAATCACTGAAGTTGATTACATATCTCCCTCTAGAATTGTGCAATGCCATTAAATGGTTCTCCAAACGTCTGTTTCCCATTATCATTATGGATTTCACAATACATTTCCAAATGTACTTTTGGATATTTTTATCCAAAACACTATTCTGCAGTCTTATAAACTCTTCATTATTCAAAAGATTTTGGAAAATAAAAATACGAAATTACTTCCTTGTCAAATAATACTATTTTTAAAATAAATTATAAAATCTATAGCTAGAATCTGACTACCCCACATTAAAAGATTCATTAAGTTATTGTTTGGTATTAGTCTATTTATGGAAACATCAAATTCCATAGTTAGTTTTGGAAAGATCATAGATATTATTAGTTGTAACTTCTGAATGTTGTATGGAAAGAAAAGAAAGAGACCTCAAAGCTTGCCAGAGACCTCAAAGCTTCTTAGTGGGAGATCCAAGATCACACGCTTCCAACTCTAGGTTGTCTAGACTCCAAATCTAATGACCTTTCGCCTGACCCTGTCGTTACCCTTCCTGGCTTCAGTACTCCCTCCTCCAAATCCAGCCTCTACTCCTCCAGTAGAGCTTGTTTTCTCTGGCTGTCCTTTGATTGAATGACACCTTGCTTGGACAGTGAGATAGACAATGGCCATTTCACATAATTGGAAGACTTTTTCCCAGGAGAAAATGAGAGGAGTGCATGTTACATACAGTGCCCGATACAGAGATCTCTGCCAGAGCAGAGGGAAGGGCAGTGTGTTGGGGCGGGGCAGAAGTACAGGCAAGATGATCTGTCTGAAGAAGTCACTGAAGCTTTGAAGGACAGGCTACATTCTTGAAGGATGTTTGCGATTCACTGAGAGGCATGAAAAGATATGCAGACACGGAAGCCAAGTGGAGGCTAAGGAAGGGAAATAGGGAAATAATATTTACCAAGGGTCAGAGTGTCTGCCTGGTACAACAAATCTATGGAAAGTATAATTATCTATTTTATGGCTGAGAAAATGAAGAGTTGGGGACATTATTCTAACATTTAATGAATGCCAAACTATATGCTGGGAACTAGTGCTTTACTCATTTTATTTCAGTGAATCCTAACCCCCCCCCCAAATGTGTAAGGGAAATACTGCTACTGTTGCACCAGAGAAAACAAAATGACAAAGAAATTAAGTAAGTTGCTCAAACTCTCAAGTCTAATAAATGTGGTGAAAGTGGTGAAGGGGTATAAGGCAACACTAGGTGCTGGCTGATCCTGAAGGAGGTTCTAACTGGGGTGTGCAGTTCACTGGTTCATTGCAACTGACGGAGATGCATGATGTCACTTTACTCCAGACTAAAGAGTGAGGCTTTATCCAATTGGTGCAGTGTTTAGGCAGAAAGTGATTTGATTCAATTGACATTTTTGAAAAATGCTCTGGCAGCAACGTCTAAAATAGGCTAAAAGTAGAGAGAAGGAAGATTGAGGGACCAATAAAGAGCACTTTGTAAAAATACAGGAGAGAGATGATGTGGTCACATAGGAGTAATGCTGATAAAATCAGGACATTTTTAAGAAATCAGATCCAAAAATCTGGTTTTCATTTGGATATTAAAGGAAAAGAAGAAGAATAAGGAACAAGATAATTTCCAATATCAAAGAACCAATAATCATGAAATGAGACCTAAGGTTAAATAAAGACAATGGCTCTTTTATATATAATTGTATTTATTTTTGCTTTTACCCAAGTAATACCTACTTATTGTAAAGAAACTAGAAATTGTAGACCAGGAAAAATAAACATGAAACCCTCAGAATTCTACCCTGAATGTGTAGCATGTATGTATAACCTTACAGGTCACTTTCCACATATATTAAAAAGGATCATACTGACAGGCATGGTGGCTCACGCCTGTAATCCCAGAACTGGAGAGACTGAGGCAGGTGGATCACTGTGAGTTTGTGGACAGGCTGGGATACTATTGAGACTAGTCTAAAAAAACAAAAACAAAAGGATCATACAATTCAAATGAGTTTTAACATTTTTTATACTTAACTACATTATTTGAATGGCTCTGATATCAAGAACTATATTTGTTATGGGTAGTATCCCAATGGATGAATGGATCAAAAGACTTTGACAGGCCCCGTATCTGAACACTTGTGTAATCATTACTGTTGCACAAATAGAAATAACATTTTACACATACATTTTTGCTAATTTGCTCACTTTTACTTAGGACAGATGCTTAGAGGCAAAATGCTGTATTAAAGAGAGAGAGCTCCCATTGAAGCTTCTGGTGTCCTACAGAAACTTCGCAAACTCTCAGCAGTGTCAGGGAGAGCCTATTTTTCCACAGCAAGTTTTACTCATTTATTATGAATAAAATTAAATGAGTTATCCGATGTGGTCATTTCCATTTCTTCTCTAGAAAATTTCTACTTCTTATTCTTTGTCACTTTGCCTATTAGAGAATTCATATCGTTCTCATGGATTAGAAAAGTTATTTACATATTTTATGTTTCTCCTTAAGTGATTCAATTCATCAAGGTATTTTCAAACATTTCATATGTCTTTGTACAACCATTTATTTTTTAAATAACATGTCGGATGTATTTTAGGTTTATATCTTACCAACTCAGTTAAATTAACTCTTATATTTACAATGACCAAAGTGTTTGATTTCTCTTCTGTTACCTTCATTTATGCAGTTTTGTTTTTCATTCTTTCTTGTTATTTATTTTCTCTATATTTATTATTATTGTTTATATTTTCTTTGTAGTTTTTCTTCCCTGCTTTGGAGGCTTGCAGCTTTTTTTCTATTTGTAATTATGTACATCTTAAGTATAGATTTGAATTCAAATTTTTCTTTCCATTTTATCACATTAGTGTATATGAAAAGAAATGAGGAATTTATCTCCTTTGTACTTATTTTCTAATTTCTCTCATATTTTAAATATTTCTTCTTTAAACTATACAAAGATTATTTTTGTCCTCTGAGTATGCATTTTTTTGTAAAAAAAAAAAAGGACTTTATTTTGTATTTGCTTTAAACTTCACAATGATTTTAACAATATACTTAAAATTTACTGTAATGTTCCACAAGTTTCTCCCTATCTAGGAATTTATTTACTAACATTTTTTCCATTCTTGTGTTCTTTATTTGATTTCTTTCTCACTAAATGAAATATGTCTTTCTTTACTAAGGCCATGTACATTCTCCAATGTCTTTCTTTCCTCATGCATAGCAATATCTTGCCAATTTCAAATATTTTGGGTTAATTGTGCTTTTATTACATTGCTATGTGTCTTATTCCACCTTTTTTTTCCTGATGTTTCCTTTTTGTACAAGACAAATGAAGTCAGTTTGATTTCTCCATTTATAAGTATCTCGTATGTTTTTCTTATAGTTTGTAATATTTTTCCTTCATCCCAGGTGTACCTTTTTAATTAATTTTGCCTGGCACCTGGTATTTTTGTACTAAAACTTACAGAATAGTCTACTTAGTTCTGTTGTTCTGGAACTCTCTGGCTTTTTTTATTATTCAACGACATTTTAAGTTTTGCAGTAAAAATTAAAATTTTCTTTTCAATCTCTTTATTTATCTCACTTTCTTCCAAAGCTACTAGCTTCTATTTAAAGTAGACTATGTTGTCTTATACCTTCTTGAGAATTCTAATGAAATATTTATAGGAAAAATATTCAGCAGTATTAATAATTCAGTAATTTGATATTCTTTAATATAATACTTCAAGGAATATTTCCATTTTTTTGTGCTGAATTATTTTTCATATATCACTGTCTTAGTTACTTTTCTTGTTGCTTAGACAAACTATCTGACACTGAAAGTTAAAAGAGGAAAGATTTATTAACTCACAGTTTGTAGCACCTTTGGTCCATAATCGGCTGGCTCCGAGGCAGGGTGGATAACAGACAGGAATCACAGAGGAGAAACAGTTCATGGTGGGCAGAAAGTAGCAAAGCAAGCTAAGCACAACCACAGCTTTCTGTCCCCTAATCTTATTTAGGCTACTTAGGGCAGATAGCACCTACACCCTTAATCCCAGCACTCTTGATCCCAGCGTTGCACCTTGAATCAATCCCAGTGTCACACATTAGATCCAGCCATCTCTGAGAAATCCCTACCTACAACAGGATCTGGGGGACAGCTAGACATGATCTATAACGGTCACTATCATTAATACTATTATTACTGTTTTGTAAATATCTTCTCATTTTAAAATAGTTTTAAATTTATCCAGATCTCAAATTTTCTACTATATGTCATAGGAATATGATATCTTTTTGTTTTCAAATATATCAAGAATTTTAAGCATGATTATTTTTCTAATAATTAAATCATGAATCTTATCTCTTAATATGATTTTTTTATATTGCAAGCATATTATACAGGTTTAGCTTCAGCATCCAAGAGATTTGGAATTGACATACAGTCACGTGGTGGGAAGGAGGCTGGCCTCTAGACTCAAGCCATCTGAGCTTGAATCCCTCCTGACACCTGCTCGCTGCATGACTCCAGCGAGTTATTTACGATTTTAGTTTTTTCATCTATAAAGTCAAATTAATACTATTATTTACTTTGTAAGATTAATACTATTAGCTACTTCACAGATTTTTAAGAAGATTAAAAAGATAATGTTTACAAAATACATTGAACAGACGTTGGGATTTAATGAATGCTATATAAATATTTGGTTTTGTTTAAAAAATACTAGCTCTGTCACCTTCTAATTGAATTACTTCAGTCAAGTGCTATCTCTCTAAGAGTCTGTTTTCTCAGATATAATACTATAATATTTATAATAGATATAATACTAACAATATTGGTGCATATATCTATAGTATTAATAACTTTTAATACACTTACTAACAGGTAAGGATTAAATGAGATGATTTATGTCCAATATCACCACACAGGTGGACATTCATTGGTTGCCACTTTTTTAAATACACAAATGCACCTGGGAACATGCTACATTCAACTGGCATAACTGAGTATAGATAGCTCCTTTAATCCCTTTATTTACTATTAGATTTCTTGTTTTTGAGTTGTTTTATAGATGTGTAGCCCCAGAGGGACAAAATTACAAATTCAAAGACACAGTGTCAATGGGAAGCAAAGATTTAACACAAGGTCAATGAGGTTTTGCTTTTAACCTTTTTTTTCCCCAGGAGACTGGAAAATGCAGGGTCTGTAGTTCTTTTTTCTTCAAAAGGCCTAGGTCTCATCTGTTGGATTAGTTCCCTTAAGTCTGCACTTTCTCCTCACCCGCTGTCAAGTGCTTTGAACACAGACAAGGGGTCAAGGTGCTTTTTATGTGTCCACCATTAGTCCTCTGTCCTCTGCTGGCAGCATTTGCAGGTGCATGTGTGGGTACATGTGTGTCTGAATGGTGGAGGTAGAGCCGCACAAGGTAGTGGCGATGAAATATGATAAACACCACTTATAACAAGATTTGTTTAATATGTTGAGGATCATTGATTCCTTCTAGGCCCTTGCTGTATGTTGCTATTTATAATTTCCTGTAAATCAACCCAGACATGTCATGTCATGTTGTGTTGTATGGTGATAGAAACTAATTATGGGACAGACACTGGAGACCTTCATAACCTGCATATCACAAACTACATCACT
This sequence comes from Hydrochoerus hydrochaeris, assembly GCA_004027455.1. NCBI lineage: Eukaryota > Metazoa > Chordata > Mammalia > Rodentia > Hydrochaeridae > Hydrochoerus > Hydrochoerus hydrochaeris. The sequence continues at coordinate 391,837 of PVLA01001024.1, forward strand.
CTTCTTAAAAAATGTTCAATTCCATTCTTGCTTGAATTTTATTAATATTTCTATGAAAAGCTATTGTTTGGCTTTTCTCCCCCTGGTTAGTTTGTTAATATTTTGTTAACTTGATGGATGTCCCACATCTCCCTGGCTGTCTGCCCACAGCTTGCCCATCAGGGACATACAAGCCTGAAGGTTCTCCAGGAGGTATCAGCACGTGCATCCCCTGTCCTGATGAAAACCACACCTCCCCACCTGGAAGCACGTCCCCTGAGGACTGCATCTGCAAGGAGGGATACCGGGCAACTGGCCAGATGTGTGAAGGTAAGGCTGTCACCCCTGCATGCAGGATACAGAAACGCTGGTCTCTGCAACAGAAATAGTAATGTTTACACTCAATTCATTTAGAATGGTCGTTTAATATTTCTTTCCTTAGTCATGTGGGAGGGTATTATTTGCTTTTATTGCATAGGATCTATTATTATTGAGCACATACATATCTTGCTGAAGGAAAAATTGATCTGAAGCCTTAGGAGTAATCTAAACATGAGAACAGAAAGAATTAGTCCTAAAATGAATGGAAAAGAGAAATACTACAATTCTAACCATAAATTTGAATAGCTAATGAACTTATATTGGCAGAAAATTCATTTTTAAAAGCTTATTAATAAGTGTCCCAGGGCAGAGAATATAGCTCAGCAGCACAGCTCCTGACTGGCAAGCATGAAGTTGTGAATTCAATTCCTCACCGCCCCAAAAACCAAATATATAAATTTTAAAAAGTGTCCCAATATTATTAATGTCAACAAGTGAATGCATTTAAATAGCATACAATATGTAAAAGAACCTGTGGCTCTTGGGCATTGTAACTTTTATACATTGCTACTTTTATTTGTTTTTTGTTTCATACCATCCTAATTATGAGGGAAAATACCTAATGACATAATGATGTTCAAGAACTAGGGGTTCGAGTATAGCTCACTGTTGAGCCTGTGTAAGGCCCTGGGTTCAATCTCCTGCAGCAACTGCCCCAATAAAACTAGGAAATCTTGTATCTATGTATGTACAAAAGCATTTTAAAGTTTAAAAATATTTAGTGGGTCTTTAAAATTTAACCTGAAATAAGTACCTAACAGGAGTCAAGTATAAGCGTTGTTCTTCTTAATGTACATTTAGAAATTCAAATGCTGTTAAATAGCTGTGGGAATTGAGAAGTCTGTGTAGCATATCCCCTCAGCAAAGCAGAGAAAGAAAACATTCCATGAACAAAGCCTGACCTTGCTTTTTAATTTTATTTCTATAAATGTTAGTTGTCCATTGCCCTGCCCTGAAGCCTCCTGAAAATGGTTACTTTATCCAAAATACTTGCAACAACCACTTCAATGCAGCCTGTGGGGTCCGCTGTCACCCTGGATTTGACCTCGTGGGAAGCAGCATCCTCCTTTGTCTACCCAGTGGTTTGTGGTCCAGTTCAGAAAGCTCCTGCAGAGGTATGCAAACTGCCAGTTCATGTTGGTTCCTGATTGTGTTGCTTGATTTAAATTCTAATGGACTGGTCAGTGCCTTGTTTCTTTTTTTATTTCATAAGCCACAGACCACAGAAGTTATAGGAAATTTGAAGGCAGAACTGCTAAGTTCAGTTGACCACATCATCATAAACTTTTGTATTCTTGTGATGAACATGCAAAAGAAAGGCCTGCCAGGGAACTAAATGGACAGGTTACTCAAACCTCAAATTTCAAGAACCAAAACACAGTGCCAAGGACACCAAGACATGGTGCCAACTTTTGGGGATAGTCAACGTGGAGGCTAGATGCCAACCATGACTGTAGAACTTTGAGAATACACCAGTATCTTTCAAGAGAAGCAGGTGGCAAGCTGTCATATCTCTAGTCTTCACTTGGGGTGCCACAAAAAGTAGAGAATATGCTGTGGTAAAACCCCCAGAAACCTAGAGAAGCCAAAAGAAAATGGACAATACCAGAGGCAGGGCCAGAAGTTCCAATATCAAATACTGTACAGAAAGCAATGAATAGAGCAGCCATCTCCAGCATCTACTTTCCTACTTCTCACAACTGTCACACAGCTGACTTCCTACGGTTTTACAAGTAGCACAAAAAGGGAAGGTTTTCAAAGGCTTGAGGACCTTCACCCAAGCCCCTGCATGTGAAGCTTCTTCATTCAGCATGTCTTAGTTACTTTTTTTGTTGCTGAGACAAAATACCCCAACACCCAAAGTTAAAGGGGGAAAGGTTTGTTTAGCTCACAGCTTGTAGAGGTTTCAGTCCACAGTTGGCTGGCTCCAAGGGAGAGTGGCACATAGCAGAGGAGAACAGTTCATGGTGGGCACATACATCAAAAGCAACAACCTTAACATGATCTTTCTGCCCCTTTTATACTCTATCTAGGCTATTGGGATTAGGATAGTGGGCTGATTTAGTAATCACACGCTAAATCACAGCACTGAACCATGAATCAATTGCACCCTCTAGATCCATCTGCTCCTGAAAAAGCCCCACCTATGACTACATGAGAGTTTGAGGGGATGTCTAAATAGAAGCCATAACAGCATAAAAATTAGGTACCTAATTTTGTTTAAAAACTGATTTTTCTGAAGGTCACATTTAGCTGCGGGTCCTGGTTGGTTGGGTTGTTCACTGCTAAACCTTGTTACCGCCAACACATCCCCAGGGCATTTGCTAGCAACACTCTTTGAGGAATATTTGGCTTTTTCAAAACCATGAATCACCCAGCTCACTGAATAAGGAATTCTGTTCTTCTGATCTTTTCTTGGATCCCATACTCATAAAGGAAGCACTCCCTCTCACCAGCCCAAGATCATTTGTAAAACCAGGAGATAGCTATTGTTTCTATTTATCAGCTATTGGTCCACCTGTAAACACTGTATTTGCATAAATCATGTCCTAATCCAGAGTTTTATCTATGCCTATAAAAAGTCAAGGAGAATGAAGAGAATGAGCAGATTGAACAAAGACATACAGAAGAATAGTGATAGAATCCCTGAGATTCAAAGGCAGTTAATTGTTTTGCTAAAATAAGACCAGCATTTCAAAGAATAGGAGAATTCTGAGTGCAAAAATACAGACAGACAGAGACAGAGACAGAGATAGAGATAGAGACAGAGACAGACAGAGAAAGAGACAGACACAGGCACAGACACAGATACAGACACAGACACAGACACAGACACAGACACAGACACAGACACAGACAGACAGACAGATAGAAGGGAAACTATTGGTACAATAAATAGACACCAATAAAAGTCAGATGAATAAATTTAGAAAAAACAACTCAAGAAATTTATATGGTAGAGTAAAATTTCAAACATAGCAGAATTATGAAAAAAAATAAGTTTTGGAAGGATCATCACTTTTTGTCATATTAAAAATTCAGAGAAAGAGTGGGGTAGTAGAGGAGTAGTAATAAAAGATCAAAGAATATATGCCTAAGCTGAAATCTTGAAAATAAATATGTACAACCAAAATCTTTTGTATTCCATTTAAAATAACTTACTGAGTGCCAGAAAAAAAATATTAAAAACAGATCAGTCTCTGGAAATGATCTTAGCAAAATTTCTGAATACCCTGGAAAAATAGAACATTGTGTGTGTTCTATAGTTGAAAATAATATCATCACAAAGGAGGGAATCAGAATGGCTTTGGGGTTTATTGGCCACTTTAAATGTTAGAAGATAAGAGTGTATTTCTAGGATTCTGAGGAAAAAGAATTAGATCCTAGATATCCAGTCTCGCACAAGCTACTCTTCATGAGAGGAGGCAAAGGAAAGACAGTCACTGAAGCCATAAATGTGGCCCTGCCCTCAGGAAGCTGCCCCCTCCCAGCTTTCCCACTGCCCTGCCTTTACTCCTTCTAAACCATTAGCTTCCACCAAGCTCCTCAGCCTGAAGGGCAGCGTGAACCCTGCGTGTGCGTGTTCACCCAGCCTTCTGCCGTGAGTGGCAGGCACGCAGGGAAACACAGTCACCGAGTGTATTATGGCATAAGAGGTTGATTTCAGTGATCAGACCTTATGCAATTTTGGAAAGAGACTAGAAACAGAGGTGCAAAATAAAATTCCTGACAATGTAATCTGAGAAACCAAGTGTGAACTGCAAAGAGAAATTTGGGCAATCCAGGAGAACCCTCACCTGCGTGGCCACACCTGTCTGGCTCTGCAGCGGGCTGGGAGTGGGAGAGGCCTGTGTTGGTCAACAGGATTATAAGGCAGGACACAGAACAGAGGCAAGAAGAGTCAATCTGAACACCAGGGAGCCTCTCAGCATCTGTGCATCCTTGAATCTGACCACAGCAGCCCCTGCTTCATTTCTGCCTCCCTAAATCAAGTGCAGCTCCTTCTTTGGACCAGTCTTAATGGGACCACAATAAAGGATTCTGACAAATACAATGTGTGTGTGTGTGTGTGTGTGTGTGTGTGTATGCATGGCATGCCCATGTCACCCTCCTTTAAAAAGTGTGCTTGTCTTTTATGTAATTTTTATTGTTTTTCTACTGTGCATAAAATAATTTTAATCATACTGAGAAAAATGCCCTGGGATCATGGATTTTGCTAAAACTACAACATCAGCACCAAAGCTGTAGCTTACAAGTACATAGAGATGTCCTCAGGGAAGGCACCCAGGCCATTCTTCATTCATGGTTAATGGATTTAGATACTTGAATTGATGGGTTTAGTTACTTGAGACTCAGATATTCTTCAAAACCACACCATATTTCTTCAGATCTAACCCCCCGCCTCACATTTTAATATCCTTGAAATTGAAATTTATTTTAAAATCATTGGCAATCAATCATTTCATTGATATTACTGTATGGGTAGCAGTGACCCTTAAAATAATGGTATGTCTTACAACTAGAATATGTGGGGTTCAGAGAAATATGGTAATTGGCTAAGTCTCACCTTTGTTTCCAGGAGACTTGAAACAGAGAGTAGTAGTATTTTTACAGAGAAACAGAGAAAGCAGTATTTTTACAGCTCTGATTTAAGTCAGTTATAAGAATAGAGAATAATATGTCATATTTTTGGTGTGAAAGTCTTCCTGAGAGTAATTCATAAATGAAACACACTGAAAATATAAAGGCTTTTGCACATTTCATGTTATGTTGTTGCTATTTCCAGCAGATGGTAGGCTTGATTCTTATTCCTCCCAGGCACAGTTCATAAAGCACTTACAGTCATTTCTAATTTCATCTAAATTACGCATTTCTTTCGAAACCAGTAGGGATTCTTTCGTGGTTTCTTAATGATAATTAGCTAAAACACAACATCATTGAAGATTAAAATTTGTGATTCTTTGTTTACCTGATGGAATATTCAAAATATAAGCGGTCTAAAGTCACTATAAGATTTTATTTATTTTCAGTGTTAGGTATTATCACAAGTGGAAGACTGACAGCAGTATGTGTCTAAGAAAAAGTCTGACTTATATTTAAGATGAGAACCACAGCAAGTTCTGTTTCTTTTATTGTTTACCGCATAGTAGATTATTTTCTTAAAAGACCCCATTACTGTGTTTAAGTTTTAAATATTATTTTCTAAACCTTTTAATTGACATATAATAATTATAAATAGCAATGAGGCACGTTGTGATAATTAAATACATGTATGCTGTGTGTAGTAACCAAATCAGGATAAGCCTGTATTTTATAAAAAGTGCTAGTTATATATTTAGGGATTGCTTTAACATAAATATAAATCAAGGGATATTTATTGCAAGACCTTTCAGCTTGCTAAAATAAGAAAGTTTTAAATCCAGTGAAGTAAATAAATGGTGTCCTATTAAAATAGTCATTCCTATTTAAATGCTCATTCTTGAGTGAAAGATTATAAAATGTTTAATAAAATAAATAGAAATTGTTGTATGTGCTTTGTTTTCCCTAAGGAGCAATGAGAGTTTATTAAAAACTGGAGAAGCAATATAATTTGCATCTGTCTGAGATGCCAGCTCTAATTTAATATCAGTTCTCCTGAGATGTTGCAAATCTACTTTGTCTCCTGTTTGAAAAGCTATAGCTATTTAAGGAATTTATTAAAGCTAAAATCAGTTGTTTAATATGTCTGTATAAATTTTATATATTCTTGATCATAGAAATTTATCTTGTTCACTTTTTAAGCCTACCTGGCACAAAGCATATTACACATGATGTACATATTCAATAAAAGTAAAAATTAGGAAGGTAAAATGTCTCATTTTTCATTAATAGTTGGCTTAAATTCAAATTGTTCTCTGATTAGAGGAGGCTAGGACTGATGCCTTAACCTCTAATGTAATTCTTGAGTTTTCTCTATAGAGTAATTGATCCTAAATTTATATTTAATATTCTCAGTATTTATGTTCCATCAAGTAACGGAATGTGAATTGGCTCCTGGAGAATCAATTTTATCGATGATTTAAATTGTATATATGCTTAAATATTTTGCCCCAGATTCCTTGTTATTTTGAAGTTAATTTTTCACCATAAATAAATGTATCTATATGTCTGGTATTTAAAAATGGCAAATGCACAAAAATAGAGGAACTAATACTGTATCTCACCCACAGTTCCAATGAAATTCTTAAATTCCAAGCACATTGATTTTAGGGATTGCTGTATCGTCTTCAGGCCATTCATGTTGTTGTACAAGTGCTGTCTTGGAGAAAACTTAATTTTGTTCTTTTGTAGGGGTTGTATCCTTGTTCTCTATATGACGTCTGATGTCTTCAGCATATCTATAAGCTATCGAAATGAATGTGTGTGCCCATCTGTTGGCATATGCAACAGGCGCCCACTGTTTTTTCTTCTGTTCTCTCCTCATAACAGCGGTATACATGCCATCTGATGGAAAGAGTACATTTCCATCATCTGGATGGCATCCCTGGTTCCTTATTCCTTCCTCTTCTTTACTTCCCCCTTCCCCTACGGTCCCTTCCTCCCTGTCAAAAGACAAACTTACAACCAATTTTATTGTAGATATAATTATCTTTTGTTTCTGATCCATTTATCAAGGAAACCTCTATTCTGCAAAATAGAATGAACTCCCTCTAGGTAATGTCAGAACAGTAGGGTTTTAAAAGGAAGAAATAAGGAGACAGAACAATTAGGAGAAGAAAAATCAGATTGGTTAACATTAGTTACCTCAGATTACTGTTTCATAATGATTAAAACAGTGTTGAAGTCCTTGTTAACTGACTCAAGTAGATGAGGATTCTGCTTCCAGGAAAAACTTGTCTGTCTGGGAATCCTTAAAACTGTTTCATTATGTGGCATTTAGCATGAGTGACCCCAGTTGTGTTTGTTGTGATTTCTTGGGGTCCAGGGCAAGATCTCAGTCCAAAACAATGGCCTCCTATAGTTTTGGTTAGCATCGCTACTCTTTGATAACTCTTTTCTTCCTGCATCACTCCACATGCTTTTCCTCTTCCCTCCCCTTGTGCTTCCACTTACCCTTCTCCAATGAAGGCACCTCCCTGCCCTCCAGACCGCATTTGTAACAGACAATATGATTTTGATTGAAATAAAGTGAAGACATTCAAGAAAGAAGTTCAAGACATGAGAAAATTTACTGAAGACTTACCTTGTGTTCCAGGGAGCAAGTACAGAGTCTATGGTTAGATTTGGATCACAGCAGCAAGAGAGAAAACTAATAGATGAAAGATGATCTTGGAGGCTGGAGCTTCCTAACAACATTTCATGAATGGTGGTATAGGACATGATGAAATTGATAAAAACAGATCTAAGATGCACTGGGGAATTTGGTGGACTAGGCAGAAGCAGTTCAAGTTCCCCCTTGAATTTTCTCTGATGTACTTTTGAGGCAAGAAGATAAGAACTAGAAAACAAGTTTCTCTAGACACCCACTTTATGGGACTTTCCTTCTGATGGAGGTGTTAGGGCAGGTTTAGCAATGGTGATATCTCCAGCATCCTAAGCTTAGTGGATACTCCTTTAGCTTAGTGGATACTCATGGTGGATACCCAGAGGGTCAGGAAATGAACTAAACCACTGTTGTACCTGCTCACAACTCAGATCTGGGGAATGGGATCCTAGGTCATGTGCTCCACCCCTGTGAAATGCACACAAGTCCCTGAAAGGAAAGATCTTTTTCCTAGGAAATTAACAAAGGAAAAGTGAATGGGAGCTGCATAGAGAGAATTAGGATGTGTGTATAGTTACTAGTATCAAAGACCCAAATAACAATGCTTTAACCCAATTAAAATGTGTGTAGTTTTTCACCTAAAAGGACAATGGTCAAAGAACATGATGGAGTCATTTGAAAACAGCTCTAGTCTAAAGCTGGAGAGATAACTCCATTGTCACTAAAGCCTGAGGGTTTTTTTTTAATCTACTCTTAATGCATGATACTTTTCTTATAATTTTCTATAAATATACTATAGTTTGCTAAGGTATAGATTCTCAAATCTGTATTTTGGGGGAAAGAAAAAGGGAAAGGCAAAAAAGTACTATCTCAATTGAGATGGTCCCCTTTATAAAACTTTCTAAGACCACACAACCATATCCCCTATCTCATTTGCTCTTATTAATTGTGATGGAAGTAGAGAATTGTAATTTTATATCTGGGACATTACTATGCCATTTTTTTTAAACCTGAGAAAATACCTTCAGGAGAATATCTCATAGTCTCTGCCACAGCAGCAAATAAGCAGACAAACCCATGTTAATACACAAATCAAGATTAGCATCATGAGCTAGGATTTGTAGCAAGTGCGGGGCAAGAAAGAGGAGAAAAAGCTACAAAAGGGTCACAATTGTGATAGTTACTGGGATACTGAAATTTCAGATTGCAGAAGTTGGACAGATTTACAGAGACTGGGATCATTACAAAGGTCAGGACATGGCTCTGAGTCTTGATCACGGGTTTGACCTTGAACCTAAAACCCCAATCCTGGAAAATATTTCTTCCTTCCTGATGGATACATTGTCAGCCACCTCTAACCTACAGCCACCATGTCTATTTAGGCACAGACCCCATAGGCAGTTTAAGTTTCTCACCAAAGGATACAGAGTTTCTCACCTAAATACAGAGAGTTCTATCAATGCATTTTTGATAAAAGCAAAGGCTTTTAATTAATCCATGATACTACAGAATAATGGTGAGTTTTTTATTATTTTCTAAGAACAGGAATTTTTTGCTTATAATCCAATATTATTAAATTTAAAATTACTGTTTTTGTCCTCATTTAGTAAACCATGGTCTGGCTGTTTGCATTTTATACAGTGAGAACATGCCCCCACCTCCGCCAGCCCAAACATGGCCGCATAAGCTGTTCCACGAAGGACATGTCCTACAGGACAACTTGCTTCGTTACCTGTGATGAAGGGTACAGACTGGAAGGAAGTGCTAAACTTACCTGCCAAGGAAACACCCATTGGGATGGAGGAGAACCCCGGTGTGTGGGTAAGAACCCAGAATGTGTGGGGTCTGGGGTGGTTCATTTCTCCAGTTCTCTGATTTTGCCAGTGTTCTTGGAAGACCTAGAACTGAACACTGGTTCGTAAAAATCCACATAGACAGATGTGTGATGTTTCCGATACATTGACAAACCATACTGCTCTATTCCTCTGGACTGATAAAAAGACTTCTTTTCTGACTTAGTTTTCTAACTCAGTGAAATTTGCAGGTTCAGATAACAGTACCTGTTTTCCCCGAAGCGGAGGCCAATTTAGATAAATTTTGATTAAAACAAAACAAAACAAAAAATAATGCTTCATGATCCTCTTAACTTTGTTAAACATGATTTAGTGTCTTATTGAAAATGAAAAATTATGAACCAGAGAATTTTAAAAATCCTTTAATTTTTAAATAGGCATAAACAAAAATAACTTTTAGTATTTATGATTTCTAAGAAAATGCAAATTCATAAATAATTCAAAGAAAGCAAAGATTCAAATATGCATTTACATATAAAAACAGAAAATGCTGTTATAATACTAATTATACCTCTAAAAATTACTGAAGGATAATAAAAGAAAATTCTTTCAAACATTCAAAAAAGAAATTTTCAAGCTATACACCTGGCCCAAATAATGGGAAGCACTCCAACTCCTATTATAGGACTATTATTATTTTTTGATTTTGACAAATATACACAAATATATGTGTAACTATAATAACAAATATACTATACTAGCAATCCATGTTCAAAAAATGGTTTATGAAAACCAAGGAAAATTTATCTTGGACATACAAAAATGATTTGAAATTATCAATATGTTACTTCACTGTAACAAATAGGAAAAACTTAGTCACTTGGTATAAGGCAAAAATGCATTCATTATTACTAAAACACATGTTCATATATTTTAAGAAACTTGTGGGGCTGGGAATTTAGCTCAGAGGCATAAGTGCCTGCTTGGCAAGCACAAGGTTGTGAGTTTGTTCCCCAATACAAAAAAAAAAAAAAAAGAAAGAAAAAAGAAACTTGTATATATTGATATCTCAGACACAGTAAAAAACCAAAAAGTCCATGTTAAACCTAAGTTGCTTATGAAGAAACAAGATAGAGTTTTTTTTATTTAAAGAGGAAAAAAACATTAAAAAGGTAGAAATATTACAGAATTTCAAAAAAGGATAAACAGTAAGAGATCACTGGTTGATAAACTACATATTGTCGTTTTAGAAATAGTTGTTCAAGTTACAAAATTAGAGCAGTGAGACTGCAAACAGATCTGTTCAACAATCCAACAAGAACTTAGAAATATGATTATCAATCTTACACACTTAAATATTCATGCAGCTATATCTTTTATAGCACTTCCTATTTCCTCTTTTTTACAATAGCAATTATGCATTTTTTAAAATTTTATTTAAAGAGAAAAAAAAGCAAAAGAAAAAAGGATAGCAACAGAGAAGACAAGATGGCCAATCAGTGAGCAACAAAATACAAAGCCTCCTAGGAGAAACAACTCATTTGCCAGAATAAAACACCCTGGAGAGACCCAGACAGAGGGAGATGGATCCTCTTGACGCAGGAAGAAATTAAAACATAAAAAAGCTCATCAAATAATTCGGGACTACAACTGAAACAGCTAAAAATTATGGGACACTGTTTTCGCAGTGACCTGCCAAGTTTGCACCAACTTGAATCCGCGCAGGCAGTCGGAGCCGCCCAAACTCATTCCTGCTGCCACTCACAGGAATCACAGCAGCACTGAAGTCAGGGATTGGTGAGCCCATGGGAGAGCAGAGCTGGTGAAGGGACCTTCATTAATCCACAGTCAGTTCTGGGAATGAGACACCCCCACACGGGAAGGGCATGACCAAATAGGCAACATGTTGGAATCGGGTAGGAGGAGCCTAAACTGGGAGCAAAAGTGACTTCAGTTGGTAGCTCCCTCCCCAGAGCAGATTCGTGGGATTTGCTTGGACTGGGCCGCATCCCTGGCCAGGACCCAGTGAGACGTCCCAAATCAATCCCCTGCACCTAGCACGCACTAACCGGGTGAAGGCACCTGAAGTTTGGCTGGCCCAGTAGGGAGGGGCAGGCATATGCAGCTGCTGCTTACACCTCAGTGACAAGAGCAGGCAGGAGAGGGTGGAGGTCCCTCGCCAGCATGCTTCAGAGAAAACGTGGCAAACAGGGAAGGGGGCTGGGACCTGCGCTGTAACCTGTGTGGAGGAAGCCAAGGCCATGACAGGAGAGAGAGGCAGGAAGAGGCCCCCAGCCCAGAACCCTGAGAGCACTGATACAGGAGAGGGAAAAATGAGGGAGACTGAGGGCGGCAAACACACAACATCAGATATGGCTTCAATGGACATTAAGAGATACCTTCAGGACCCTGTAGATGAGCTCAAAACTGAAATATTAAATCAGGTAAAGCAGGATATGAGTAGAGTAATAAAAGAAATGCTCTCAGGAAGCATCTCTTAAGGATGATACAGATGGAAGAAGGGAGGAACACAAAAAAAGGAGAGAAAAACATTTGATAAAGAATATAAAGAAAATACAGAGTACATGAAGCAGATTCAAAGAGACTACCAGGAAATTACAAACTCCATTGAAAGCTGGCAAAACTCTTTAAAAGAAACTAAGGATAGACTATCAAAACTTGAAGACAAGTTTGCAGTGTGTGATCATGAAAGGAAAGATCTCTTAAAAATAACAAGGAAACAGGCAGTAACAAGACAGAGGCTAAAAGATGACAAGAGAATCTATAATTAAAGAAGAAGAAACGTGAATGAAGAAGCAGGAATACATACAGGTGAATTACAAAGGCTATTCACGGAAATAATTAAGGAAAACTTCCCAAGCATGGGAACAGAAAATGACATTCGGTTGTGTGAGGCATACAGAACTCCAGCCACCTACAACCAAAACAGATCTACACCTAGACATATGATAACCAAGATACCAGAAATTCAATATAAAAACAGAATATTAAAAGCCATCAGAGAAAAGAAACAGATTACCTATAAAGGTAAGCCCATCATGGCTGACTTCTCAACACAGACCATCAGATCAAGAAGAGCTTGGAGCAAAATATTCCAAGCCCTGAAAGAAAATAACCTCCAGCCCAGATTGATGTACCCTGCAAAACTGTCACTAGAAATTAATGGAGAAACAAGATGCTTCCATGACAAAGAGGAACTGGGGGAGTTTGTGACCACAAATCCAACCCTACAGAGAACACTGAAGGACATTCTAAAGAGAGAGAAAAAAAAAATACAAGGATTTTAGGAACAGTGGCAGAAAGGCCTCAGTGAGTAAGGCAGGCAGTACAATGAAGGAGAAAAGTAGACAAACAAAGGCAGGAAAATAGCATGGCAGAAATGAGGCAGAGAAGGATAACTAGAATCTCTAACATAGATGGCCTTGATACGCTATATTGTTAATAGTGCACCAGGATTTAAAACCCACATTACTCACACTTCACTGTTTAGATGTATTATATTCTGTTCCAGTCATTCTGCCTGTACTAGATTTGTGGACACAGACAGAAATCTCAAAAATCGCAGGATATAGTACAGTAGTCATCCTTAATTTCCTATTAATTTAATCTAAAGCTCTGTAAAACCTACACTGTTTTACCATGACTGATTGTAATCGAATCTGGTTTGTTGGAGCGCTGTTTTGTATTGATAGATTTATTCAAAGCTGTTATGATTGATAATATCAAGTCTGAGAGTATAGGCAACTGCACTTAAGGTGACAAGATCCACTAGAATATCCACTATGGTTTGATTATTTCCTGCCTTTGAAGTTTTATACTGTCTGCAATGCTTTATTTTTTACTAATATTTTTATTTACTGCTATACTCAATTATACTGCTATATTCAATTATGCCTGATGATATAGACATTCTATTGAAGATAATAAGAAACAACACAGCAATCATTGTAGATCACTTTGTACTGTGGTTTTATATGACTTTTTGGTTTCATGTTTTTATAGGAATTTGTTTTGTTTTGTCTTGCTAAGTATTATTTTTCCCTCTAATACAGAAATACATGCAGAGATTCATGCATGCCTAGCTGTTTACACTCTCACTGCTTGACTATCTACTTTGTATGCTTTAATTTTGTAACTTGAACAACTATTTCTAAGAGGACAATATGTAATTTATTAACTAGTGATTTCTTATTATCTTTTTTTAAATTCTGTATTACCTCTACCCTTTACATGTTTTTGTTTCTCTTAAAATAAATTTTTTAAAAAAGGATAGCAACAATACAGAATTCTAAAAGAAAAAAACACTAAGAAATCACTAGTTCATAAAGTATATATTGTCATCTTGGATGTAGTTGTTCAGGGTACAAAATTAAAGGATACATAGTAGACATTCAAACAGTGAGACTGCAAACAGTTCTGCTCAAAGATCCAAAGATTAAGCAATATGATCATCTATTTTACACACTCAAACATACATGCAGTTATATCCCTTAGAGCCCTTTCTTTTCCTCTCTTTTTTACAATAGCAATTACACATTTTTGGTTTTATTACTCTTATAGTTTTTATCACTTTTTATACTAAAGACACAATGTGATATTTACAGATATGATTCTTATTTATTTCACTAATGAGGATAGACTCAAGTTGTCTCCATTTATCTAGGAAGGCCTCAAGATCATTCTTTTTTATAGCTGACTAATATTCCATTATGTAAAAATACCACATCTTTTTCATCCACTCTACAGTTGATGGGCATCTTGGTTGTTTCCAAGATTTAGCTATTACAAATTGGGCTGCTATGAACATGGGTGCACATATATCACTCTGATATGAATTTTTTAGTTCTTCTGTGAAAATACCCAGGAGGGGAATAGCTGGATTGAATGGAACTTCCAATCCTAGTCTTCTGAGAATTCTCCATATGAATTTCCATAGTGGTTGTGCCAGTCTACATTCCCAGCAACAGTGGAGCAGTGTTCCTTTTTCCCCACAGCCTCACCAACATTTGTTATCAGTTGATTTCTTGATGGCAGCTATTCTTTCCAGAGTGAGGTGAAATCTCAATGTTGTTTTAATTTGCATTTCTCGAATGACCAGTGATGGTGAACATTTCTTCATGTATTTATTTGCCATATGTATATCTTTATCTTTCTCTGAGAACTGTGTGTTCATCTCAGATGCCCATTTTTGGAGAAGGTCTTTGAATTTGGGGAGCTTGATGTTTTTCAATTCTTTATATATTCTGGATGTAAGTCCTTTGTCTGAGGGGTTGCTGGATAAAATTCTTTCTCACTCTGTTGGTTTTCTTTTCACTCTGTTGGTGATTTCCTTTGAAGTGCAGAAACTTTTCTATAATATGAAATCCCAGGTGTTGATTCTTTGAAGTGTTTCCCATGCAGTTTGCATTTTGTTCATAAATTCTCTGCATACCCCTATGTCTCCAAGACTTCTACCTACTTTGTCTTCCAGTAGATTTAGTGTTTCTGTTTTAATATTTAGGTTTTTGATCCATTTAGACTTTAGTTTTGTGCATGGTGATATGCATGGATCTAGTTTCAGTCTTTGGCATGTGGAGAGCCAATTTTTCCAACACCATTTATTAAAGAGGCTGTCCTTCCAGTGGACATATTTAGCCCCTTTGTCAAATATCAGGTGGCTGAGTGTCTCTGTAGTTGTGCTTGCATCTTCTAATCTGTTCCATAGATCTTCAGGTCTATTTCTTTGCCAGTACCATGCTGATTTTATCACTGTGGCTTTGTAGTATAGATTCAAGTCAGGAATTGAGTTGCTTCCTGCATTGCCTTTGTTGCCCAGAATTGCCTTTGCTATTCTAGGTTTCTTCTGTTTCCACATGAATTTTAGTAGTGTTTTCTCTAGAGAAAACATATCTATGAGATATGTCAGTGGTATTTTGATTGGGATTGCATGAAATCTGTGTAACAGTTTGGGGAATATGGCCATTTTCACAATGTTGGTTCTTCCTAGCCAAGAGCAAGGAATATCCTATTTTCTAATATCCTCTTCAATCTCCTTTTTCAGCGTAATATAATTTTCAGCATATAGTTCTTTTACATTTTTAGTTAGGTTGATTCCTAAGTATTTCATTTTTTTACATGTTGTTACAAAGGGTGATGTTTTCATAATTTGTCTCTCGGTGAGATTTTCTTTGTGTACAGGAATGCTATTGATTTTTGAGCATTGACTTCATATCCAGCTACACTGCTGAACTTGTTTATGACCTCTAGTAGTCTTTTAATGGAGTTTTTTGGGTCTTCTATATAGAGTATCATGTCATCTGCAAATAGTGATAATTTAACATCTTCCTTTCTTATTTTTATTCCTTTTATTTCTCTCTCTTGTCTGATTGCCCTGGCTAGTGTTTCCAGAACTGTATTGAAAAGGAGTAGTGATAGTGGACATCCTTGTCTTGTTCCTGATTTTAAAGTGAAAGCTTTCAATTTTTGTCCATTTAATATAATGTTCACTGTGGTTTTTCATAGATGACCTGCATAAGGTTGAGGTAGACACCATGTATTCTGAGTTTCTGAGGGGTTTTTATCATGAACATGTGTTGGAAAGCATTTTTTGTTGAAAGCTTTTTCTGCATCTATTGAGATGACCATGTGGTTTTTGTTTTTGGCTCTATTAATGGGGTGTATTACATTTATTGATTTGTGTATGTTACACCATCCTTGCATTCCTGGAATGAACCCCACTTGGTCATGATGTATAATCTTCTTGATGATTTGCTGCATTCTGTTTGCCAATATTTTATTGAGAATCTTTGCATCAATGTTCATTAGTGAGATTGGTCTATAGTTCTCCTTTTTTGTTGCATCTTTCTCTGGTTTTAGTATCAGAGTAATACTTGCCTCCAGGAATCAGTTATGGAGGATTGCTTTCTTCTCGATTTCATTGAAGAGTTTAAGTTGTATTGGCATCAAATCTTCTTTAAATTTCTTGTAGAATTCAGCTGTGAATCCATCAGGACCTGGGCTTTTCTTTGTTGGTAAGTTTTTAATTATGTTTGCAATTTCAATAGCTGATATTAGGTTGTTCAAAATTGCTGTATCTTCTTGGTTGAGCTTTGGTAGTTCATATGTTTCTAGAAATCTGGCCATTTCTTCCGTGTTTTCCACTCTATGTGAGTAGGGATTTTCAAAGTAAGTATTCATGATCTTTTGAATTTCTACGGGGTCTGTAGTTATTTCCCCCTTTTCAGTTCTTATTACATAAATTTGGGTTTTTCTTTCTTTCTCTTGATAAGGTTAGCTAGGGGTTTGTCAATTTTGTTTATTCTCTCAAAAAACCAGCTTTTTGATTCATTAATTCTTTGTATTGTTTTTTTAGTTTCAATTGCATTGATTTCTGCTCTAATCTTTACAATTTCCTCTCTTCCATAAGCTTTGGGTTTAGCTTGCTCTTCTTTTTCTAGAAGCTTGAGATGGAGCATTAGGTTGTGTATTTGTGCTCATTTTGTTTTCTTGATATGGCAGCTTATTGCTATATATTTCCCTCTTAAGACTGCTTTCATTGCATCCCATAGATTACAGTATGTTGTTTCTGTGTTTTCATTGAATTGTAGGTATTGCTTTATTTCTTCTTTAATTTCATCTTTAGCCCACTGGTTGTTCAAAGGTTGTTATTTAATTTCCATGTATTTATGCAGGTTTTGCAATTTCTTTTGCCATTAATTTCCAATTTCAGTGCACTATGGTCAGATATTATGTATGGGATGATTTCAATACCTTTGCATTTAGTTAAGAATGTTTTATGGGATAATATATGGTCTATTTTGGAGACTGTCCCATGCACTGCTGGGAAGAATGTGTATTCTGATGTGATTGAATGGAACACTCTGTAAATATCTACTAAGTCCAATTGCTCACAGGTATGATTCAGTTCTGTTATTTCTTTGCTGACTTTTTGTCTAGTTGATCTATCTCTTTGTGACAAGGGGCTGTTAAGATCCCCTGTTATAATTGTGTTCTTGTATATTTGGTTTTTCATGTCCATTAGTATCTGTCTTACATAGTTGGGTGCTCCTGTATTTGGTGCATATATATTTATAATTGTTAGTTCTTCCTCTTGAATTTTTTTACTAATGAGTATGTAGTGACCTTCTATATCTCTT
This sequence comes from Hydrochoerus hydrochaeris, assembly GCA_004027455.1. Lineage (NCBI taxonomy): Eukaryota > Metazoa > Chordata > Mammalia > Rodentia > Hydrochaeridae > Hydrochoerus > Hydrochoerus hydrochaeris. The sequence goes on from PVLA01001024.1 coordinate 409,389, forward strand.
TTAATCACTTTAGGTTTGAAGTTCACATTGTTTGCAATTAGAATAGTTACCCCTGCTTTTTTGGGGGGGTTTCCTGTTGCATGGAATATTGTAAGATACAGTTTTATTAAATATGGAAAAAAGAAAAAGATGCTCAGAATCATCCATGTTTTTTAGTATTGTTCTAAACTGTAACCTTGATAATAAACTATGAGATCAGACATAGATTCAAACTCATCATCATTTACAGATTATATATCTACTAGAAAAAATAATGAATCTACCAAAGGCTGTGTTCATTAAATTCACAAGAATAGCAGATAAGCAGATTTTTTATACAATGATAAGATAATGAAAAGTCACATTCAAAAGATCTATATAAAATATCAGAACAACATTAAACACAAATGTGACTGTATAAAAAACAAAATGTTACTGAAAGGCCAAAAAAAATAGAATATTTTAACATTCATATACAATTTTACTAAAATGTTAAGTAGTCTCCAAATATATGTAGAGGTAAAATTAAACTTCATTCAATAGCATGAAATGAAATTTGCTTTTTACTCTCACTTTAGAATTTGGGAGTGATTCTAAGGTTTTTTTTTTTTTTAAAAAAAAAGCACTAAATGGGGGACCAGCCAGCCAAGCCCCCACCAATCTGCCAGCCACCATTGGAGACCAGTAGCCTGCACGGGCCAGGAGCACCAGCCAACCAAACCCTCACATGCCTTCCACCATTGGGGGAGTCTGGATGTAGCTGCCCATGATTGAAGAAGCCTGCCCCACACTTCACTGTCTCCCTGGGAACTAGGTTAGGAGAAACACAGGTGCCTGGTCCAATCCCCTCCACTGTGGATGGGTAGCCAACGTGGGAATTGCTGGAACCTCACAACTGGCTCATCCAGAGAAACCCTGGAAAATGTCAAGACAGAGGAGCAAAAAGGCAATCTCAGACTTCCAGCTCACACAGAAGAAATCTGGGAGACATAGACATAGAAGAAATTGGAAGATGTACACCTGAAATTCTGAAAGGATAACAACTGAAATAAAGAAACAACTTCATGAGGCTATAAAAGTAATCAATTCAGAAACATATCTCATATGAAAGAAGAAATGACAAACATAATGAAAGAATTGCTGAGCATATCTAAAGAAGACAGAGATAAAAAAAAAGAGCATAGGAAGATAATGGAAATCTTGAATGAACAATATAGAAAAGAATTACAATGCATGAAACAGATTCAAAGAGATATCCAGGAAACCAAAAATTCCACTGAAAGCTGGCAAAACTGTTTGAAAGAAAGTGAAGATAGACTTTCAGACATTGAAGACAGGATGGCAGCTAGCTATCATGAAAGAAAAGATCTCTTAAAAATAACAAGAAACCAGAAAATAACAATTCAACAACTGCAAGATAATGCAAAAAAAAAAAAAAATGTAAGACTGATGGGTGTCAGCAAAAAGTAGGGATCAGCCCAAATGACATAAAAAGACTATTTCAGAAGTAATGGCAGAAGACTTCCCAAAAGGACCTGACATACAGATAAGTGAGGAATATAGAACTCTAACTAACCATAACCAAAATAAATCTACATCCATATAATAATCAAGATCCCAGAAATCCAGCACAGGAATAGAATATTAAAGGCTGTTAGAGAAAAAAAAAAATCACCTATATAGGAAAATCCATCAGAATCTCAGCAGACTTTTAAGCACAAAGTCAAGAAAAGCTTGGAGTGAAGTGTTTTGAGTCCTGAAAGAAAATAACTTCCAACCCAGATTGATGTACCCTGCAAAACTATCTTTCAAAATTAATGAATAAATAAGATACTGCCATGACAAAGAACAACTGAAGGAATTTATGACCACCAAACCAACCCTACAAAGAATACTGAGGGACATTCTAGAGCGAGATAAAAATGACTGTGGTTCCATGAGAACTAGCAGAGGGGGATCAGTGAGCAGGGCAGGCAATTGAACAGAGGGGAAAAGTGGACAGCCAATAGCAAGAAGATAGCATGGCAGAGATGAGCCAGTGCATGTCAATCACATGTAGTTGGCCTCAGTTCACCAATAAAAAGAAACACAGGCAAAGTAGATTGAGAGACAGGATCTATCCATATGCTACACATTTGACTCAAGAGGAAATTCATGGACTGAAGGTTAAAGAAGAGGTTATGCTCCATGTGATGAGGATTCAGAAAAAAAATGGGTAGCTGGCAGAATAAGTAATGACTCTCTAATATAAAAAACTGAAGGATTTATTGGGATCCAAAATGTACAATAGATAACGTGAAAGTGAAAAGGGAGAAAATGTCTATAAAGGGAAGGTAGTAGACTTTTTAAATTGCCTATTATCTTGTTTTGAAGTCCTGTGTCATTTTTGTTTGGTTTGGTTTTATTCTTTTTGTTTGTTTGATTCTATTATATTTGACAGTAAGAGCAGCCATTTTGAAGGTAACAAGATATGGTAGCCATTTTTGATTTTCTGTTGTCTTGTTTTGAAGTCCTGTATCACTTTCATTGTTTTGTTTTGATTATCTTTATCCTGTTTCATTTTGTTTGGTTTCTATTCTCCTTAAAATTAAAAAAAATCAAATCAAATAAAAACACTAAAGACTGGACATGGTGGTGTATGCTGATAATCCTAGCAATGGACAGGCTCATGCAGGAGGATCAGTGCAAATTCGAGGCCACCCTGGGCAACATAGTGAGTTCAAGCCAGCCTGAACTCATAGTGAAACCCTATCTCAAAAGACAATAAATAAATAAATAAATAAATAAATAAAATAAGTTTGAAAATAATACTAGTAGAAAGTAATTTTAACAGGTTTAAAAATATATTCTAGAGCTTTAAAAGCTAGAACTATGCAAAGATTACTATACAGATTAAGGTGACTTAAAACAGATCCTGAAACTTACAAATTTCTTTTGTTACTAAGGAAGCATCACAGAGCAGTTGAGGAGAAAAAGATTAGTCAACTAATTATATAGAATATTTGACTAATCCTTAGGAAAAATGAAACAAAATAAAATTTTTCTTATGTTCTTAATTCATATACTTTAAAATATCAAATAAAAAATAGTCATTAAAACTTAAGATATAAGCTAATATATGTAAGTGAATACTAACCAATCTCAGAAGTTATTAATCATAAAAGCAATGAAGATACTTAAGAAGAAAAATTGATAGATTAGATTGTATAAAAAATTAAAGAATATTCACCCAGAATACTGATTAAGCAATGAAAAAGAAAATAAAATCTTCAACAATTTTGAGAGTCAAAAGGGTAATTTTTTCTCTGTGAAGGAGTGATCCTTAAGGAGAAATACTAAGTCTGCCCGTCATTATTTGTGAATCACAGATTTAGCTATGGTAGTCCTCTTCATCAAAACAGGACAGGAAGTCTGAGCAGGTACATAACTCATGCTGCCAAAAAAAAAAAAAAAGAAGGCAAACACATCTCTCAAGAAAAATGGCTGTTGTTGCCACAAAATTTTAAAAGAAATCAATTCAGAGAGAAAGACAGTGGTGAAATATTTAGGAACAACAGGCTTCTCCTGCCGTTTACCTGCTGGGTGACTTCAGGAAAGTTACTATGATGCTTGATACTATACTCAATACACGTGTTTGTTATTGACAGTAATAATCTTTACTATATAGAATTAAGTAAATGAGTTAATATATGTGACGCTCTTAGAATTATGCCCTGCAGATAGTAGGCATTGGATACATGCTTGCTGTTACTACATCAAAAATACAACTGAAGATGTGAGCAACACTGCCAATGGAATCTCTGCTGCAACAGAGAACTGCGCCTGCACGATCTTAGGTTATCATACCTTACATTAAGTCCTAGCCTTGATTTTCCACTCTGTCTGCACTTCATCAAACTCATCTGCCACTCTCTGTCTCTGTCAGGGATGGTGAACCTATGGCATATATGCCGCAGTGCGCTGTTTGTATCACCAAAAGCTTTAAAAGGTTTACCATCACCGGTCTATGCTGAAGATACCAATAAAGACCAAATGGTGATTTTAGAGAGGATATAAAAACTTCTCATTATGTGCTGTCTTCAAGAGAGCACCCAGAAGCTCATAAAACAGAAATTTATGGGACAATATATCACTCAACTTATGACTTATACTCTGAAGTCATAAAACAGTATGCTGCAGACCAAATGAAGGTGTTGCAAGTAAATGACAAAAGTGGAAAGTAGCATTGATGAAAATACCAAAAGTGTTCCAAGACTTTGATTCACTAAAGAGGTATAGTTCAGTGTTATTTAGCAACACATTATATAGCAAGGTATGGTAGTGTACATTTAGCAACACATTATATAGCAAGGTATGGTAGTGTACACCTATAATCCCAGCACTCGGAAGGCCGAGGCAGGAGGATCACCGTACTTTGAGGCTATCCTGGGCTACCAAGTAAGTACAAAACAATTCTGTACTGCATAGAGAGACCCTGCCTCCAGAGAGAGAGAGAGAGAGAATCAAAGAGAGAGATGGTCAACGAGACAGAGAGAGGCAGAAAGAAAGAAAGAAAGAAAGAAAGAAAGAAAGAAAGAAAGAAAGAAAGAAAGACATGTTCAGTGTCATATGGTTATTTAGTGTCTTGTGGCAATCCCAAGTCCAAAAAACTATAATTTTCTTAAGAGAATCTATGGTATTTCTATTATGTGGGAATGCACGTAACATTCTCTTATCTCCCAATTTTAGAACGCCATTGTGCCGTCTTTCAGAAACCCAAAGGTGTCATCATATCCCCGCCCGCCTGTGGCAAGCAGCCAGCCTCACCAGGGATGTTGTGCCAGTTAAGCTGCCACCCAGGATTCGTCTTATCTGGATCGCGAGAAGTGAGATGCACCACTTCTGGAAAATGGAGCTCCCGAGTTCAGACAGCTGTGTGTAAAGGTGCGTCTCCACACTGGACAGATCTCTAAATAATGTCATGCCAGTGAGGTTAGGACTGTCCTCTGTGAAAATGTTGTTGTAAGCCTATGATAAAATAGTGTTAGTAGAATACAAGTTACGAGGTTGTTTAAAATGATGGGTTTACGAAATCTAATCACAAAATATCAGGAAGTACAGTAGCACAAGAATTTAAAAAATAGGTATGTCACTGCTTCAAATCAGGTAAGTTTTCCATCAGAAAGTGAAACTTGTTGAGGAATTTCTAGTCCATGTAAAGCAAGTGAAACTGATTGATTTTTAATAATAAAATAAGAGTTCTCAGCATCTGTCATGTTCACAAGAGGATATTTTCATTTTCCCTGTGATAAGAGCAGAATACTATAAAAAAAGGAATTAAAAAGAAAAAAAAGAGTCCTCAGAAGTACAAATATCATGTCTTTAAGAGAAGAAGCCAAAAAATAAAATAGTGAAATGGATGTTTTGGACATATGTTAATGATCTGAAGAAATACGTAAATCCTTACCCCTAAAATATTCCCTGAGTTTTGGGCTAGCATTGTTTGTGCCCTCCAAAAGAAATTTCTCAGATGCAGAATTAATGGGAGAATTTTGGGGCTGGGAATTTAGCTCAGTGGCATAAGTGCCTGACTGGCAAGCACAAGGTCATGAGTTTGATCCCCAGTACCAAAAAAAAAAAAAAAGAATTAATGGGAGAATTTTATATATGTTTCCAAAGAGAAGGAGAAATTGTACCCAATACACAAGAATCTGATATACTTCTTTATAGTTCTACTTTCCAGAAGAAAAAGTAGTAGTATCTACAAAATACGAAAATAAAATTAATATAAACTTTTATTTGTAAACCCAGTCAAGCTATGATTTAAGTTGAAAACTTAAATGCATTTTTTTAGCTTTTCAGTTAATATGCTACTATGCATCTTGGCAAGGAAAAGTTCTCCAGATATAAATGCTTCTCAGAAAAAAAATAAATTGAATAAAATTTTAAAGCAAGAAGATATGAGATACAATGAAATCCATTTACATATACCCACCTACAGTTTACACAATACTTCATGCAACATAACTTAAAGGATATGTTTGATCATATAGTAAGAACTTTACTGTAGCTCATGTGGCTTTGCATAATGTTAGTACAGTTAATTATTTGTGGTGTAAAGTTTCACACTGGCTTTTATTTGTTGCTTGTTTTGGCAGTACATACTAGGACTGCTAAATAATTCTTCTTGAGAGTCTCATTTTCAAGTAAAGTTTCTTTTTGTTGCGGCCAACATTTTTTTTCTGTTTATTTTTTCATTCAAAAATATTTACCAAGCTCTAATTATATGCCAGGCACTAAACAAGGCAGTGCAATAAGATGTATCCTGACCTTTAAAAAACTTACAGTTTATTGGCAGAGAAAACTCAACTTCAAAATGACAAGTTGAGCTTTATCATTGGAGAGTTCAGAGAGCTGTGAGAACGTGGGGAGTTGGTACCCTAAATGGACCAGAGGAGTCAGAGACAGCTTCCCACACTGAAAGTTCAACAATAAGCTGTGAATATAGAGATAAAGGGGGACGAGGGCATTAAGTGAAACAAGTAAGAGAACATACCCACGCCCTGGTGAGAAAGAAGACCAGGGGTAACCCCTTCAGGATCCCTTCTGAAAACTCAGGAGCTGTTCTTCTCCTCTTCTTATTTCCAACAAAACTTTCTCAAACTAAAAAAACAAAAAAGACCATGGAACTTTTGAGGCCTGACAGTAGTCAATGTGGAGAATACGAGAATGCGTCCTAGTAAGGAAACCGCAAGAAATGAGACCAAGAGGTGCTGATGCAGCAAGGGCCTCATAAGTCGGGCTAGGGTAACTTGTTGGAAGGCAGCTTCTCATTTTAAATCAGTCACTGGGAGATTAAAAGTTAGTCACAAAGTATTAATGTGATCTTATTCTTAAAATACTTAGTACGCAACAGGACATTAATCGATCTGTGTATTTTCTGGAGCAGACACGGAGCCTCCTCAGATCAACTGTCCTGAGGACATAGAAGCTAAAACTCAGAAGCAGCAAGATTCTGCTAACATTACCTGGCAAATTCCAACAGCTAAAGACAACTCGGGTGAAAAGGTAAGGTTTGTGGAAATATTTGCAATCTTTTACAGATGGATACTAAACATACTGCAGATACATGTGATCTTGAAGATTTATTATACTTTAATAATTATAATACAGTAATCTCCATATGCTCATAAATGTTAATACCTCACTTGGTAGAAAAATGATCTCCGACTGAAGTTTTTGACTGGAAATTTCAGATGAAAAGCTCTACAATGAAAACCTCTCATTACATGGATTTGTTGTATTGCTGTTTCCACTAAGATTACTTGATTAAAAATGCTTCACCCCTTATAAGAATTTGAAGATCTTCTAAGGAAGAAAGATATCCTGGTTGTGGTGGTGGACAGCTGTAATCCCAGCATTCAAGAAGTTGAAGCAGGAGGATATGGCAAGTTTGAGGCCATCCTGGGGTGCACAGTGAGTTCAAGGCCTGCCTGATCTACATAGTAACAAGCTGTCCAAAAAAACAAAAAAGAAAGAGAAAGAAAGAGTGAAAGAACAGAAAGAAAGAAAGAAAGAAAGAAAGAAAGAAAGAAAGAAAGAAAGAAAGAAAGAAAGAAAGAACAGGAAGAAAGGAAAGAAAGAAAAGAAAAAAGAAGAGAAGAGGAGAAGAGAGGAAAGAAGAGAGAAGGGGAAGGGAGGGGAGGGGAAGGAAGGGGAGGGGAAGGGAGGAGAGGAGAGGGGAGGGGAGGGGAGGGGAGGGGAG